>VZTJ01000255.1:671502-734658 GCA_013397795.1 Orthonyx spaldingii
AAAAAAAAAAAAAAGAAAAATACTTGAGGAGCCTTGCAAATTAAAACAATTGAGTCAGAACATATTTAAAATGGAGATGTTCCCTGTTTAATTGCAGCGAATGTCAAAGGTAGTCCTTGCCTGTGTTCCCTCCCTCCCTGGCAGGGAACAACCCTTACTTCTCTCTTCCATCTCTGCTTTCCCATTTCTGGTTTACAACATCAAAGCTTAAAGGGCTGTGGTTCTCCCCCACTAAAAAAATCCCAAACAAACAAAACCAATGAACCAACCAACCAACAACAGGAAAAGAAAAGAAGCAAGAAAAGAAACAAGAAAAGGCAGGTCCCAGCCTTTTTCTTTGAGGCTGCCTGTCCACTCTTCCTTCCCTGCATTTTTAATAAGGCAACATAAGCATCTTTGAGGGATGCTCCCTGCGCTGCACTTCACTGCCTGATACTCACAGATCTCTTACCATTTTTCTGGCTGGCGTCCCTGGGGCAGAAAGCAGGCACAAGCTTCTGGTGAGGATGCTGAGCCTGGATTTAGAGATCCCATTGCTCTGATATAGTGAGTGTGAATACACAAAGGAAAGGTAAATGAGCACATATAAAGGAGGAATTTTTTAAAATCTTTTTGTAACTGTGGTGGTTTGACCCTGGCTGGACACCAGGTGCCAAGCTGCACTGTTACTCCCCTCTGCAGCTGGACAGAGAGAGAAAACATAAGCATGGCTTGTGGGTTGGGATAAGGACAAGGACAAATCACTTGTCAATTACCATCATGAGCAAAAGACTCAACTTGGGGAAACTAGTTTAATTTATTAACAAGCAAATCAAAGCAGGATAATAAGAAAATAAAACTGCACCTTCCTGTACTAGTTTGAAAACAAACCAGTGGGAGATCACAAGTCAGAATTATAATTTAATAGGAAAATTAAAATAAATGCAATAGTACAAGAAACACTGACAGAGTCAGGATACAACCTGACACCCTGTTAGTCAGGGTGGTGGTAGCAGTCCAGATGAAGTGGTTCTGTTGAAGTGATGATCCTGTAGAAGGGTCTGGTCTTCATCGGACGGTCCAGTGGTAGCTCTTGTCCTCTGGGAATCCACTAGGCAGGGCTGCTTATGCTGTTCCAGACCCCAGGTTATATCTAGGTGGGAATGCTTGGCTCCTCCCCCCTGGGCGGAGCATCTCACAATGGGATGAGGTAATTCCATGAGTCAGGCAGTGGGTTCTTGACGGCCCGTTAACAGAGATAGCCCCAGAGGGAGTTATCAGGGATGAGTCATGGCAGGAGATAACGAACACTGCCCCACCTGCTTTAACAGCTTGTGAAGATGATAATAGAATATATAATTTTGGTTACATCTTACATTGTAACCTAGGACACTTCCCCATACCTCTGACTTCTTCCCCTGGCTCAACTTTACTCCCAAATTCTCTGCCTTCTCCCCCTCCGTGGTAATGGAGGTTGTAGTCAGTTCATCACAGGTTGCCTCTGCCACTCCCTCCTCCTCACTCCTCACACTCTTTCCCTGCTCCAGAGTGGGGTTCCTCCCACAAGAAACGGTCCTCCACAGACTTCTTCACTGTGAGTCTTTCCCACTCGCTGTAGTTCTTCCCAAACTGCTCCAGTGTAGGTCCTTCAGGAACAGACTGCTCCAACATGGGTTCCCTATGGGGTCACAAGTCCTTCCAGGAGCCTGTTTCAGCATGGACTCCCCTCTCTCCATGGGTCTAGAGGTCCTGACAGGAGCATGCTCTAGCACAGGCATCCCACAGAGTCACAGTCTCCTTTGGGCACCCACCTTCTCCTGTAAGGGATCCTCTCTGGACTGCAGTGGAAATCTGCTCCATTGAGGATCTCCATGGGCTGCAGGGGCACAGCTGCCTCACCATGGTCTACTCTAGGGGCTGCAGGGGAACCTCTGCTCTGGTGCCTGGAGCACCTCCTCCTCCTCTTTCTCCACTGACCGTGGTGTCTGCAGAGATGTTTCTCACACATACTCCCCCTCCTCTCTGGCTGCAGTCACTGTTGCACAGTAACTCTTCCCCCACTTCTTAAATCTGTCATCCCAGGGGTGCCACCATCATTGTTGACAGGTTTGGACTTGGACACTGGTGAGTCAGTCCTGGAGCCAGCTGGCACTGGCTCTGTAGGACATTGGGGAAACTTCTGGCAGCTTCTCATGGAAACCAACCCCGTAGCCCCTCATAACCAAAACCTGGCCATGCAAACCCACTACAGTACCTTTCTTTCTTTCCTAAAGAATTTATGAGTTTATCCTAGCAATAATAGTGCGCTTGATCTTTCCTCCTTTATTATCGGTTTAGAGCAGACAGTAAGCCTGTCTGATAAATTTAGACTTGATTCAAGTTCATATTTTAAAATCTTTTGTGTTTTCTGTGAAGGCCTCACGACTGCTGTCTTTTAAATCCATTCTTGGTTTCGTGCTATAGACATTAAAATTTTGCTCATGATTTAATTCAGAGTCTCTGTTCCTTGTTCTCATCAGTCATTAAAAGCTCAGCCATTCACCAGAGGTTTGTCTTTTGTGGTATTTTTGGTCACAGTTTCTTTTTCTCTGAGGAAAGGGTCTCAATGAAGAGCTGTGATTTAGGAATTAAGGCGATGGCTCTGTGCAGAAAGCATTCCAGAAAGCTCTTTTGATTTCCTGTTTCCATATGAGGGCTTTTAAGGGATTTTTTTTGGTGGAAATCCTCTATTTTTGTTGAAATAGAATGGACAACACACTTGGCAATGCTGTCTTGATTATAGGGGAAAGTTAATCCTGATCATTAGAAACAGGGCATTTTGTCACTTGTGTTTGTGCTGTTTTCTGTTTCTCAGGTGGTAATTGTTCCTCATATTCTTTTCTTGCACGGTAACAAGGAAGAAACAGTATTCAGGCAATTTCTTCTTAAACCCTTTTGCTTCTTAAACCCTATCACTTATTCTTTTTCCCCTTTTGTTGACTCCACCACAGTTTTCCCACAGCTGTTTTACAAAGACAAAGCAGTTTGCAGAGCTGACATGTATTCTTCCATAAGTAGCATCTTTTCCCAGCCCTTTCCAAAGCACTTCTCCTACTGTTGATGTTACAGACGGATGAAAGCACCAATACTGGTGCCCACAGTAGTAATGCAAAGGTAATAGGCAGAGAGAAGTAGCTAAAAACACCAATGAGTGCTAGGGAGGAGCACTTGAGAGGAAGGAGGTTAGAAAGTCAAGAGTCCAAAACGCCATTTTAGGACAATAAGTCTGAAGTAAGAAGCAGAAAGATGACTCCTACAAATGCATGATATATGAAAGCTGGTGCAATCACGACAATTTCTGGCTTCCAAAGGGAAGGACACAAGTGCACAGGTTGTTTTGAGCGTTTCTTCAAATAGAAGAACCAAGACCATTTGGGTATTGTGTTTCCTTTGCCATTTCACCATATTCCCAAGAAGGCAGCAAGTCCATGGCTTGGTGTTGACATGGTTTCCTTCAACTTGTTAACCCTAGCACTGATGTGTTAAGATTACTAACCTGTCATATAAAATAGAACAGCAAGACTGCTACTTGCTGAAAATACTGTAGAGAGGACTCTGCTCCCACGTAGTGGGAATACTCAAGGCTTACACCAGTTGGCCAAATTTGGCCACAACCTTCACAGGAAAAAGCACATCTTTTGAAACTGTACCAAACATTAAACAAAGCAGAAACATTGGTACTGTGCATCTGCAATGCTAAATATTCAGGTGTGAAGATTTTTTACTCATTATGCAGTTGTAAAACTATGGGAAATAAACCACTGAAGTAATTCCAAGCTGAGAGAGGATACATGTCCCTAGGACCTCTCTCCCCTAAAACATCTTTGTGGTAAGCAAAAGCCACATGTAATAGTTAAAAGAATCAAAATCAATCTCTTTAACAATTGATGATTATTCTAGGCCAATGCTTTTTAAAAATGCTTCTGAATTTAGTGTAATCACTTGTCAGCTGGTCACCAGTGTGACTGAGGGAGAGAGATTACATTGCTATATAGTAGGAACTGTACTTAGCTATTGTTCTCTGAAACAGCTGTTGGAAAAATCCTTCTGTTACACAGGGAGATTTCAACAGCTGGAAGAACTGTCATTGTCAGAAAGTGTGATGCAGTGACTTCCTCCTGAATGGAGACAAGTATAGGATGTGGAAAATCGGGTGGGAGGAATGGGAAATTACTCAGGCAGGGCACTGATTGGTTCTTTTCCTACTCTTCTTGCTAGGCCCTAATCCTGGACACTGCTAAGGAACAGAGGGCCCAAGGGTCCTTTTGTTTACAACTGAAGAGCAGCTCCTTTGCTCTGTGTGAAATGTATCTGTCTCAGCTACTGGACATTCAGAGGCTGTAATTTGCACAGGCTTCCATACTCACTTGGTGCACACCTGCCTGATGAAGTTCTTAGTGCTTTTCCTTGGCGTGTGGAGTCTCCACTCTTTGTCCCAGAACAACCTGCCCTCCTTCCTGAGGGCAGCACACGCCTTGCCCCACATGGGGCTTTGCCAACACTGCTCACACTCTTCAGTCTGTTTTATATTCCTGCAGTGTAAGACCAAAGGTTTCCACTAAAACAGTAATCCTGAAAAGCTGGAACCAGGCAGATGAAATACTTTGAAACAAAGTGTCTTACTCCTTTGAGCAAAGGTAACTGCCACAGTAAACGTTTCAGCATCATCAGTACAGTTTCTGCTAGTGCTGAATATTGACTGCAGAAATCTATTTGACCACATAACTGCTTTAACAAAGCATTCATTTCTTCAGAAGTGAAAATGTCCATTAAACTCATTGGCTGTGCTTCAGCTGGCTCCCAAAGTGAAGCAGATGTTCACACTACTTTCTCTAGCAATGTTTGCTTTTTTTGCATACCTGTTCAAAGACTGATATACAGCAGATAGAATTAATACTCCTTCTATTACTCTCTTGATCTTTTGTGACTCCAGATTTCCCCAGATTCACTATTGCTTGTAAAATTGTAGGTATTACATCAGATATCAGTGTGATGCTATTATTTCATTAAAAGTCTGTCAAACAGAAAGCTGTTTTAAACTGCTTGGGATAAAATAATAATGATGATGATGATAATAATAGTAATAATGATGATGATAGTAACCACCTGTGATTACGTACTGCTGTAAATGAAGGGGAAGTGAAAGCATTTTGCTGAGGAGTTCACAGCACAATATGAGAACAATTACTTTAAGACTTTGCCTTTCTCAGCAGAGTATACATTTAAAAATTTGAAGCCAGTGGCCTTAGAGAACCTTTATGCACAGCTTGTGAACATTAAGCCCCTTTTACAACATGCTGCTGGCTAGGACAGCATGGCAGGGTCCCACCCCAGTCTCTTGGGAATCAATGGCAGTCGTCTCCTAATGAGAAAGGCACTGAAACTCAGCACCGATGTCACGGTGGAGTCCCCACTGAGAATATGACACCAATGGAGAAAAAAGTTCCTCTTTCGGTAAGGGGTATGAATATAAAGGAACTTATAATTGGATTTCCTTAAAGACTTGTGGAACTAACATTCTTACAACTCTTCACATTGAAAGGAAGTTCTTTTAAATTCTGTTAGTTCTCCAGCCTACATTTTTTAGAAAAGTAAGATGTGCAGCTTCTGAAGAAAGCCAGGAACAATGAGGTGAGCCATATTTGCATTCACGAGTTATTCTGTGGTGGCACGTTGTCATCTTTTGTTGAAATATCACAACTTTCAAAAAGAGTCCTTTGAAGCTAAAGAATTATATTTCATCTTGTTTTCTAAAAAGTTTCACTGAATACACACTTTGAAATGACAATGTGAGATCTGACTGCCCTTTAGCATAGGTCTGTCACCTAAGGTGCCTGTGTTCAAATCAAGGTCATTGTGTTTTCTGTAGCTGTGGATGATAGTACATATCACTCTGTATCCACACCACTGGCATCCCAACATTTGGTATGAAAGTCTACAAGATACTCTATTTGAAAGATGAACAAGAGTGAACTAATAGGGGCATTAGATTCAAATACTAATTTCTGCTTAGAGTGGTTTCTCAAGATCAAAGTTGAAACTCATGCAGGACTATGTGGCATACAGAATTAATATTCTACAAGACTGAAAAGAAGGTATTTTAAATGTCTGAGGTATGCAGTGCTGAAAGACTTTTGCACTAATCACTAGGACAGCATGGTCCAAACTTTAAAGACAAAGCAACCATGGTAGAATTATGAACCAAGCCACATCTCCAGCCTAGAAGCAGATTTTTTCTTTACACAAATTGAGAACAAGTAGCAACATTGTACAGTCAGTTTGAAAATGGGCATTGAGAGGGTATCTGCAGTGGGAAAGCACCTCAGCCACAAATGGGCATTCAAGAATTTACATGGGATGGGTATCCGGTTCTCTGAACCACTGTTCCTCTTTACTGTCTGTAGGTTTTCCCCCTGGTCTGCACCGGCAACTAATGTGGGCACAATCAACATGTAGTTGAAATTTTCAGTGAAGAAGCCCAGTGAGCTGCTTTGCATAGCCTAGATTTTAATGTACTCATTGACTGGCTTGCTGCAGTCTTGTCTTATTAACACAGTGCTTTTATTCAGGTAGTTACCATTCTGCAGAGGTCAGGAGTCCAGCCCAAAGCCTACTGCTCACTTCTCCTTCATGACCCAGGTAGAAAGCTCAAACCCTGTGCTGCCAATTCCCCATTAGCTAAAAGGAGATAATGAAATTTTTGGTAAACTTGTGAGGCCTGTTTCAATAATCTGGTGAAAAATGCTTTTTAGCATTTGAAAATGAAGTATATAGGAGATTTGGTTTTCTTCTTTATTACTTTTGGGCTAAATCCTGAACCCCTTACAAGGCAAAACCCCAGTCTTGAGTGCTTCTGAGAAGAAATAGTTACCAAACTAGCATTTGTTGCAATGATTTTGACAGTTCTCTGGTTATGATGCCCAGTGAGCACACTGCTTTCCAAGAATATGCCCAAGATCTGGCAGAAACATGTCATTTCAGGACTGACTTGCTCTTAAAGGGGCATCAATTCTGCTCTAAGTGCTATTCCATTAAGAAGAGCTGCAACTGATGCTAGGACTTTATGTTAATATGGAGTCTGAAAGCTTAAAAACATAGACTGCTCAGCAATTAGGAAACTGCTCATCGATTAGGAGATCTGAATTTGGTGCCTTGCCAACCTTACAGATTTCATATATGACCCTGAATAATCACAGGACCAAATTTGTAAAAGGGTACATTAACCCCAGTCAAAGTTGGCCTCACTTTGCCATATGGCTCTTCTAAGCAACAGCTTCTGCTCTATGCAAGACATCTCTGTCTCACAGAAGGAAAGATCCACCCCACCTGGTTTTCCACACAAAGGAAAATAGCACACTTTTTGCCATTGCTGATCATCTTTGTTCTGTACTCAGGAAGCCTGGCCCATTGGGCCAAGAATACCTTCCTCAGCCCCCAGGTACCTAGAGAAAGATTCCTAATTTTCTGCTGCCTGATTTCTCTAGTCTTCCTCTGCACATGGGCAGAGCATCTGCATTGCAGACTTTTGTGGTGGAAGGGACCACTGGGGTACTGAGCCTTTCACTGCACTAATCCCAAGGGAATCTGGCCCTTCTCTCCCAGCTGGGAACCCTCCATCTCTCTGTGTGTCTGTTTCTTATTTGTACAGTGGAGATAACAACACTACCACATCCCACAGGGATTTTGCAAACAGAAATCTTTGAATATAGTCCTTGGGATTAGCAGAAAAACTGTGATGATCAGGATCACAGAAATACCCAGATAGATCTCTTAGGGAAACAGCTGGTAATGGTATTGGGAGGGATTTAATTGCCCTCTGAACAATTAGAATAAGAAAAGGCCATAGTTCTAACTTATTCAGTAAGAGTGAAACTGAACTATTGGATTTTACTATGCTTAAATGAGAAAAACTGCAGATTTTGTAATTAGGTAATAGAATTCTCTGATACATTCAGTTGCTTTTACTATCCAAAGGTTTACAAAATAGGAGTAATCTCTGAAACTTCTTGTTATGGGTTTAAATAAACCCAGTGCCAATTAATATGAATGGAAAAGGTTGCACCCAAACAATCAGAAGCCTGGAATGGTTAGCACTGTCATTTATGGAGAAATCAGTGCTGAAAAATGTACAGCAGAATTTGCTCTAGATTTGAGGAGACATTGCATAGCCCACTAGTGTTCCTGTCTCTAAAGGTCAGCTGTGGAAACAGATGGTCAAAAGAAACTGGCTAGAAATCTTATTGAGTGGATACTAGAAGTGAACATAATTATTAAATCAGCAGTACAGAAGGTACAAATATTATGACTTGTGATCACAGACTGCATTGCTCTATTTTCCACTCTCCTAAGCTCTTTTACATCCTATCATGAGTCTGAGTCAAGTGACCAGACGTGCTGTGCTGAGACACCCCGAAAACTTGTGGCACCTCCTCTCCCATGGGACAGGGGCAGCTCGGGGCCCTGGGACCTGAGATCAGTCATTGCACACACTTTCTCTTGGTAACAATGTCTCAGGTGAGAAGAGCAGCCCTGGTGATGGCTACTTGTGAATTGTGCCAGCATATGCTGCCACTGCTGCCCTGGCAGGTATTGCCATGGAGCACAGGCTGCACCAGCTGCTGGGACTCTCTGTGTGTACTCTTTGTTTGGGCTTCAAAAGTGTATTTATTAATGCAATCCAGTTGTTTTGTTTTATTGTTTCTTTTTCTTATGCTTCCATATACTTTCATTATGAAGCCTATTAGCTTGCATTTATTAGAATTGAATTTTCATTTTGCATAATCAATCTTTGCTATAATACTGGCATTGTGCTGGTATTGAATGAATCTTAATTCCACCGCTGCTTATTTTCTTGACCTGTGCAGAACTACAGTGTGTGGATAACGCTCATTAAACCCTGTCTGCAAGCAGTTTACCTTGCTGTTTCTGTCAGTCCTAGCCTTAGTGAGAGCATAGAACAGCTGAGAGAGCATAAAGAAGTAGATAGGGACATTTCCAGGCACTGTGAAAAGCAAGATAGTGGCATGTCCCACTAAGAGGGCTGAGTCCAGGCAATACATATAGTTGATTAACTACATATCTGCATGATGCTAGACACTGTACAGATGTACTGTATCTTTCTCTAAGCCCTCACGGCCAATGCCCCTTAAATCATCCATTCCAGTGGTGTCATCCACTGCACAAGCTGGCACATATAGTTACATAAATATCAGCCGACATTTCACATAAATAGGGCGATCAAAGGCAATACAAGTTTTTTTGACTATGAAATTAGGCAAATCATGATTCCAGAAGACACCCTGTTTTGCCAGCAACTGTTCCCTGAGAGATTTTGAAATCTACAAAGTGTGATTCTCTAGGAATATGATATGGAAGCAGAGGTCCCAAGAGCGTGCTGTGCAGTTAAGATCAGCCCATTTATCCCAGACTTGCACACCCTGTTATGTCTGCGTGTGTGATGACTATTTTTGCATGACAAGGTGTTCAAGAAGATCCCTTCTTGAAGGATGGTGTGGGCCAGGAGCTGGACCTGGTCAGGAATATGGACAGGCTCATGTTCTGCAAGGAACAGCTTCAACATGGGGTGGGGAGGCTGAGAAAGCTTCAGTGCCTGGCGGAGGGCTGGGTGTGGCTCTGATGAGGGGAGAACAGACACTCTGGACAGTCAGTGATGCCCGTGCTTAAACTGGGATGGTTCCTTAGTGGTTGATTGCCCTGGCAGGGTTCTGGCAATGACCACACCCTGCCTGCACAGCTCTATAGGGGTGAGCTTGCCTCATGCCTGAGTGACTAGCAGAAGACAGTTGCAGCATGTCGCTCTCTTCAAAGCCTTCTGGGGAACCCTTCACACGTGTCCTATTTCCTCCAGCCTCCTGACAAAGTGGCAGAAACTGAAATCTGATTTACAGCTTCCATTCACTTGCCTTAATAGACCAGGGTGTGATACGAGCTCGCACGCCTTGCTGCTCATCGCATCTGACAGTCCAGACTTGCACCTCCAGGACTAGAAGGGCCACATCCTGCAGCCACTCTCATTATTTCACTCCAGTTAATAATGTCTGTCTCTGTATGGGAGGCTTTTTTTCTTTTTGCACGGAAAAGTTAGGAAACAACTCAACTCCTGTGATTTTCTCAGATATTACATTCATTATTTTCTCATCAATGTAATAGTCAGATTCTCCCGTGATACGACAGGAGCATGAACAGAGATTACAGCGGAACAATCCCCTTTTACAAGAACAGGCCCTTTATCACTGTCTCCTACCCCCTTCTGCAATATTCTGTGATTTTGACAGAAACTCAGTTTCTGAAATCTTAAAGAACTGTGTTAAATACCACTATTGTGATTTCTTTTCACTGTGCATTTGGCTTCCTCTTTCTTATTCTGAAAAGAGAACCCTCGATTCTGATATAGGATCTGCATAACATGAACAATAAGGGGAGCAGCAAAGCGTGTTGGAGAGCCTTTCACAGTTTTTCTTCTTGTATTTTTCCATCCTCCTCCTCCTCCTCCTCCTCCTGTTTTAGATTCTCCAAGTGTTCTTCTACTTGCTGTTAAATAAACAACCCTTGTGAAACTTTGGGCTCAATTAACGTGTTAAATATGCTACTACAACCTTTCTTAACTTTGCTCAGAGTTGATTGTATAGATCTAAAGGTAAAATTTCTTTTTCAACCTATGTATATTCGAGAGAACACCAAAATGCATTCTAAAATGGGAAGAAAAAAGGCTGAGCTTTTTATGTTAGAAGGCAATTTTGGGAGCATTAGCTAAGAAATCTGCCATTGTGCATTACATATGATGTTATTGTGCTTTAAAAAGATGTTATCACACATGTAGCATGACTGGAAGCATGATACAAAAGAATAATCAGGCAGGTGCTGCCCATAATTATTTTGGTAATTTTAAATCTTTGAAAATATGCAGGCATTTATATTTGTCACCTCTTCTAATTTGTCTTGTAACTACGTCTGTTTACAACACAGAACTGAAAGCATCTGAAAGCAGGAAAAAAATTCCCACTCTCATTTCTCCCAGTTTCCACTTACTTTTCAAAATCTACACATTCCTCTACTTCAGATCCCAAAGTTGGAGCCGCTACATTTCCCTTCCAACCCAACACTTTGATTCATTTTTCTTCTGTTTTAAGAAGTAGAAGTAGAGAAAAAAATATTCCATGTTCTTGGTGGAGAGGTACAGAGTGGATATTATCTAAACTTCCAGTGAATCACAGCTGACAGTGTTGCTATTTCTAGGCCAGAGAATCACTCTTTGAACAAAATGCAATTGCTGTGTCTTTTCAACCTGCGCTTCAGCAGAGTGAAACAGCAGGATTCCCGTACTGTATAATAACTGTCAGAAACAATTTCTGCTCTGTAAGTGAGGTGAAGCAAAATGTCAAAATATTTGAATACATTTCATTGAGGATATCTTCTTTTAAATTAGTGAAGGCTAGAGGAAGAGAATCCTATTCTCTCACATAATAAATATGCATGGAACAGTGGGGCCAAGTGAATTCTAATAAAGCTGGGTCCCTGCTCGTTAATGTGTTAGAGAACAACAACAATAAAACACAATAATTATTAGTTAAAGAAATGCCAACGCTGGCCTTTTACCAACACTCCTGAACATATAAATAGCAATAAATTTAGACTGTCTGAAGATGCTGCGTTAATTACCATATTTTATAAAATGCCTTGGCTAGAGGAGAGCAGTCACAGTGACCGAGAAGTATCCCAGCCTGAGTGTATACATCTTGTTATTAGTACAGCTGCTTTCCTTGGAAATCATTAGCCAAACCATGTTATCTATGCTCCTACCCAGAGACGAATTGTAAGGAAAGTTTACTAACAAGACCTTGTAATTTTATAGGATTTTACAGCCCAAAGCAGCTTACGAAGAAAATGCTTGAGAGTTTGCAAACACTTAGAGTTGAGACACTTCCAGTGTAATTATCTTGAATTTACAAACAATTCTCTTGTGCTTCCACTTACTGCTTGCAAAGAAAGGCTGCACAGGTTAACTAAAGTCTCGTGCCCAGTGATAAGCAGCAAGGTGACTCATTTGTGCCCAGGAGGATGGGTGAGCAGAGCACCTACTTCATGTGCCCCAAGAGCTGCCAGTCATGAAACCCCTTCAAGCAATTTAATACAAGATTCAAGAAAGCTGCAAGGTACCAGAGGAGACCTGTGACATTGAAAGGCAGAGCCTTTATCTGAAGTCCTGCAACAGGAAGGAAATTACATGGAAGCATCTCAGCAGCTCTGAGGTGTGGATCACTCTTACATGCCATGGACGAGCTGGCTCCCTCCTTTTCTCGAGTCCCTGCCAACATGGAGCACCAAAGCACTAAGGCAATGGATGCATCCAGCACAGTGTTTTGTCTAGCTATAGCCAATTCAGAGTAAAGAAGAAAAAGGTGTGCCAGAAGCCACACCATATGGTGGTGAGGAAAGGCAAAATTATCTCCAGCCCCTGCAGGTCATTTGTGGAAACTGAAAAGTCATACTAATGTTAAGTAAGGGAAAGGTCAGTGAAATACATATTTGTACAGGTATAATTCTAGCAAGAGGAATATGAATGCCCATAAAAAACCTCCCTCCTGTTTCCTGAGTGAGTGTTCTTGCTGACTGTATTGAAATGCTGAAGTGGCTCCATCATTAAGGTGGTGAGCAGAAATAATAAGCGCAATTTATAATGACGTGGGCACACACACACACACACACACACACACACGCAGGCAGGAATTCTCTGTGTCAGTGAAAATAAGACTGGCCCTGAATTGATTTAGGATTCATTAGTTCACAGAGCTCATTATGCAATATCATGAGATAACAGTTCAGTCCTATTTTTGGTTTACTACTATAACCCACTAAAGCATTATTTTTGCTGTTGATGCTAAAATGTTCACATCTGAAAAAGCCCATTTCTAATAATTTTTTAACTTAATTTTTTTTAACTTACTGTTTTTTTTAAAAAGGATTGATCTGAGTAGCTAATACTGGTGGACTGCTATGTAATACACTGATCTTCCCATAAATTCCTACTATGCTTGGCGTTGGGATCCTTTGCCCATTTAGGACCATGGAAAAAATTTTCAGGAGGTGATAAGAACAGGTTAATTCAAATTACCATACCATTTTGTAATGGAAACCAGAAATCTTTCTTGGTAAAAAGTTTATGCTTACAGAAAAAAAAAGAAAAATATCCAGTTTGCAGGGTTTTCTGCTGAAACTGATATCAGTCAATAGCCTTGTTTAGAAATGTCAGCCAAATTTGTTGCATTCCAAACGTCTACCAGAGAAGGAGATTAAATCTAATAAATATCTATCTAGATGCCCAGTTATCAGAAGGCATTTTGATAGCAGTCCAGTGTGTAATGGCAGATTACAGCATATTGACTGTGCTGAACACACTCTGAGTTATGCCAGTCCTACCAAAACACATTACTTTTAGTACAAGGCTTTTTGTATCTATCCAGTATGTTTCCTCTGTAGGGGAAAAAAAAAAGAAAAGAATAGAATTTACACGTGTTGTTTACATTCTTAAGATGCCTGGGTGATTTTATTTTGAAGACAAGTGATAGCAAATAAGTAATGTTGTTTTCTGCCAGATAAAAACTTCCTAATTTGTGAGGATTCTGCTTGTTGAGGTGATTGCTGGGCTGCATTATTTAAAATAACGTAGCTAGAGATTACAGGTTTCTTTGGTAATACTGAGATAAAATTACAAACCATTTTGCCGGTGTTCAGAGGAAGATAATGGCAGCCCTTGGTAATGTACAGTGGTCTGCCAAAATTGCTGAAAAGAAAGAAGAAATTTCATCTAATCCACATAAATTGAGTGTGGGGATTATCAGGCTCTCTGAAAAATGCCTGTTTTAGTTCTGGTGTGTGGCAGGTAGCTATCCAAGATGAAATATGTATCTCTGCTCATCTAACCATAGCATATGCAGGATTGGTCTCAACTGTGTGTTTGCAAGCATTTTGAGTAAATTCAATAATCGTAATTGCCTTGTTTTCCTCATAGTTTCTTTCTGTTACCACTCAGCCTAATCTCTCTCTTCTTCTTGTGTTTTCTCACCCTGGGGATCAAGGGATTGTCTCTAATATCATTTAATACCTCCCTCATTACCAATTTTTGATTCTCTTCTCCATCCCATTAAAACTCCGACTAATTGAAACCTCTTCTGTATGTAATATTCCTTGCTATGGACTTCTTGTTGATTGTTCTTTTATCTGTTACACTGTACACATCCTGTAGCTGAGCATGCACCCTGCTCACAGGCTGAATGAAAAAAAATGAAAACATGTTAATTTGTAATAACTTTTATTAATAAATGTCTTCTTTTATTTGCATATTACACAAGTGGTAATGGTTCTCTTACTTTTCTTTCTAGTCTATAGCAATGAGGAAATTTAAATAAAAAGGTTGTCTTTCAGTTAAGTTTTAACCAGTTTCAGACATATATACGCAAGGGCAAAATATTGCTTTTGGAAGAATCAATCTGGCATGTATTCAAATGGCTTAAATTCATTGAATAGTTTATTTTTGCGGATATGAAAGAACAGGCTCCTTGGTAAGGATTAGTAAGCACACAATTTGCAGTTCAGATACCAGTGTTTTTTGCTGTTACCGTGGCACCAAAGAACAGGCAGAGTTACCATAAGCCTTCTAAAAGCTTAAAATGGTTTAATTTTTACTTACCTAAAAAAGTTGATGGGATTCTCTTTCTCTTTTCCAGAAAATGCTCTATAAGAAGGGAATCAACAATATAAATGTTTGATGAGGTAAATGTTTTGACGAAGTCATAACCTTTTCTTATGCTTTTACAAGAAAAATGTCATACAGACTTGAATGTGGGAGTAAAATGCACAGTGAAATAAAGATGACTCTGAACAAACATATAAAGGAGAAGGTACTCTAGGACTGTTGTTGCCTTTCATGTGGGTTCCCAGTATCTCATAAACCCCAAGTCCCTCTGAGAAGCCAAAGCAAGAGCTGATGAATATAATTGACCCTATTGCAATTTAAATTTCCTGGCTGATGTGATATAAAAGGTTTAGATCAAATCTGTTGAAGCAGGATAGCAGGTTTGGATCAATGCTCTTTCATATTACTGTAATAGTTGAGCATCAAAATTCCTGTAAATATTTCTCTTGCAGTTGCCAGTAATTATCTATGTAAATGACAATTGAACAGCTTTAAAATAGATTTAAATCATGACATCAGGCAGCATTTCTATGTTTCTCACTTGTTGTAATCTTTTATCTTTTATTCTTTCCTAACCGTTTCTGTGTTTCCTTCATCATTTTTCCTTCAATCTTTATCTAAACACGTTTGGTTTTGAATGCCAGTTGTTCCTCAGGCCTGCGGTCTCTGTAGGGCCTTTCATTTAAGCAACAAATAGAGTGCAACAGATGGAAATGGGACTGTACTACTGGATCTATAAATGAATTGGAAAATGTGTCATGTTGCTTTGTGGAAGAAAACTGGGATGAATAGCAGTGAGTGGCAAAGTGAAACCTTTGTTTTAGGGAAAATACTATTTAGCTTGCCTGGGACTGCAAACCCTTTGCAAAACTTCAGCCATAAGAGGGGCCAAAGTTGAGTCAGGTACAAGGGTGATTCTTGTTACTTGTGTAAGTTTTAACCCATTAAGATGCAAAAGACAGCTGAGAACATGAACAAATTCCTTCTTCTGGAGGATTTTGTCTGTCTGACACAAATACACAAAGAATCACAGAATCATAGAACAGTTTGGGTTGGAAGGGACTTTAAAGACCATTTGGTTCCAACTCCCTGCCATGGGCAGGGGCAACTTTTACCAGACCAGGTTGCTCAAAACCCTCCCAATCTAAAAATTTGTAAGCTGCACACATATTTCCCTAATTGTGACATATATTTAACTTGGATAAAAAAAAATTGCTAATAAAAAAGTATCCATAATACATATATTCTGAAAAGCAGAAAAAGTAGGAAGAAATGACAACGAAACAGAACTATCAGAAATGGCAAAAGGCAACTTAGCTATGAAAATGAGAATAAAAATGTCTCTGGAAGCTGAAACTGAATACACAGTAGAGCAGCCCCTGAAGTAAAGTCTGAGACCCTTTCAGAAGGATTTTGTTACAGACATAATTCAGGAAAAGCGAATTCATTTGAGGCACTTCCTTAATCATAAGATTCTGTCTTACAGGAGAAACGAGACCTACAAAAGTAATTAGGGGCATGGAGTGAATTCATTTACAAGGGGAAGATAGCTAGTTATCTTTGCTAGGTGATGATTAAGAGTGGGAGAGGGATGCATAATAAGAATTTACAAATATTAGAGGCATAAATATACAAAAAGCAGATTATAAATATGCAGAGAAGTATTTTTAAATCCAAGGACCAATGTTTGGGCTGTAGGTGACTTATTTGCGAAGGGAAAAAACACATGATATAAAGCCTTTTTCTGTGTAGGTTACTGGTTCAAATCTGTCCCCGGCATGACATGATTTTATAAGTTAAAAACTATTTAGAATTCTGCTTGAAATAAATTTACTCCTGTTTCAGGAGAAAATGTCTTCATTATACAGGCTGAAGGCTGGGCCAGCACTGCTGCTTGTTGACTCACCAGAGCAGAGCTTGGCACGCACAGCCCCTTCCCAGGGCTGTGAAAGTGAGGTTTGTTGGTGTGGGAAGCAGAGGGAGACTTGCACTATCCCTGTGCACTTGCACATTTACTTCGTCCTATGGGAGTGTCAGGATCTTATTGGAGATACAATATGTAGGTAATTAGTGAAACAGTGGTTAGTGAACATGATTTTATGGACCCAGGGTTGTGCAAAAATTGCACACATGTTAAAGCTTACGGGAAGGGTTTTGCAGGAACAGATTTGCATTTATTGCACTCACATATAGAGTTATGGATATGCAATTTCAACAGACGAAAAAATTTATTATGTTCCTCTCTCATATAATCTGAAACTCTAAGCATGACAGGACACTGTTATGTCCCCACTGACACCTAGACCAGCACTAGGATTTATCAAGTGTCTCTGCTTAAGGACTGATCCATCTGCTGCACTGGCTGATGCCTGCAGGACAAAGAAGCACTACAGGCCAGTACCCTCCTCACTTGCTTCACTAATCACCAAACAAAATGTCTCCAAATCTGCAAAGTTTTTGACCATTTTGTTGTGTAATCACAACTGAATTGCATACACACTGTACGACCTATATGGAGAGCCAGAAGAAAGGCTAAAAAACCCCCTCCAATAATAAAAAGCAGTAGCAGGGGATCTGGATGCTTCTAGCAACATGTGTAAGTGAATCAGAATGCTCTTGCAAAGCAGACTGACAAATACTCTGTGTAGGGGAAGCAAAAGCTGCTATTTCAGCTACCTCTTATTTGACAAAGGCAATCTGCTCTGTACACCTATACTAATCCAGGTGACATGAAATATCTTTCTCAGAAATGCTGCACATAATTTGACTTAGAAGGGGGAGAACAAATAAGTAATTTGCTAAATCTGAGAGAGGTTTGTAGCACTTCCTTTTGCTGCACCAGAACACACATTGCATTAGGACTCCTTCAAATAGGTGTTGTTTCACTGTGAAAGGTTATTGAAACTAAGAGTTTCAGAGAAAATTGATTTGATAATAATTAAATACATTCCAAGTAGGAATAAGCTTATCTCTTCTAAGAAATATAGTAGTGTATTTAATTTTCCAGTTCTCAGGTTCCTTTACAGACCATAACATGCATGCTCCTTTTAAGCAGAAATCTCTGCTGGTTTGGGTTTTACTGTCTTTAATCAAGTAAATCCACCCCCTGCATCAATTAAGATCTGAAGAATTAGCACTTAGTGTCATAAAAGTGTGTATTCTAGTTTCATTTACAATGCACAAATTGATGACATAAGGCAATCTGTACCTCTCATCTTCTGCCCCTCTCTCGCTCCCTTCATCCTCCCATCTGAGTAATGTGGTTCAGAGCAGGAAAGGTCAGGATTTCAATACCTATGCGAATGAAGGTTTCTTTTTAGTGTGAGACAAGGTCTCCTTTTCTCACGATTTGAAAATTCAGAATAAATTTTTTTCATTACTTGCCCTTGACCACAGTTAGGTCTTCTCAGTGTAAAATAGGATCTACCCATGTTTGAATTATCTTTATTATTGATAATGAGAGGTTTTTAGAGGGAAGATGGATGAATACCAGAATCCTTGAATGCAACTGGTGCTTTGAGCAGAGATTTTTCTGGAATTTCCCCAAACATGTTGAACACCTTTTTTTGTTTGGGTTTTGGGTTTTTTTTAACCTTTTTTTTTAATCTCTCCACAGAGTTCAGTATATGGAGTTCAGGGAATGGGGAGATATTATCCTCTGTCCTACCTGTAAGTGAATGACTGTATCTACTCTCCATGTGGGTTGAAATGAAGCTGTTTCTTTTTCAGATCAGTCAGATTTTGGTTCGGAGAGTCTCTTTTGTTGCCAGATGCAGTCCTAATATTTATCTTACTATCTGCTTTTCCCTTGCAAAGGTGGCAGCAAACATGCATGGGTGGTATAAAATGACATACCTGCCCTGACTTGAAAAGGAAGTTGTCTTACATGAGCTGAAGATTCACTGAAGAGCAGCTTCTCTGCTGGTTTGGGGGAGGCTGGATGACTAGTAACAACCAGAGAAAGGAATGTCACTACTTGTTTTGCTCTCCATTTTATCAGGGTAATAATGCTTGTACTGTTCAAAGCTTCTCTTTCAGTCCTTTTCTGTCAATACATTTCAAACCCGGCATCGAGTGGTACAAGCCAATTAAATCCCAAATTCACTTGTCAGAGCATTCCCTCTATGTGTCTGCCATATTCTGAAGCCAAGTTCTTCAGTTTCTTGGGTTTAGTCCAAGAGGAAACATTAACAATAAATAATGATGAAGATCTGTATGCTGGGAATTAAAACAATATCTATTAAAGGCACTCCACAGAAATGAACTTGAAATGCATGATGTGAAAATTAAATAAAACTTGTAAGAATATTAAAGCTCCAAAGAAATAAATGGGATGACTGCTGAGAAAAACTGAAAATGAGGTGCCCAGTGTTTTTAAACTGTTTGGATTCTTGGCAGCTTGCACAGTAAGTAAATGCTTTGAATCAGAAAAATTCCAAACAACTTTCAATTGCCCTTAAGCATATTTTGGACTCAGTTCTCAGTGTGGACAAATGTCACGGAGGAGAAGAAATCTGGCTCAAAACTATGAAGTATGAGTATTGAAAAAACTTAAATATGCACAATGTGTGACTTTCTATTATATTTTAAACAACATTTCAAGGTTGGATACATAATTCATGGCATTTTGGATATCTTGAGAGAAAGTAGAATGTTGTAAAATTTCTGGATCAGCATCTCTTGGCTTTAGAACAGACCCATACCTCTGAAACACTTTCAGTTCCCTTAAAACTGTTCTGAATATAAAAACTCTAATACTAGGATCCAAAGACCACTGAAAAAAAATTAAAATTCTCCTTATTCCAAAATGTGTTCTGAATCTTCCTGTGTTGTGCAAGGGAAGGGATTCATCTCTTAGGTGAAATGGGCTGTTTAGAGTCACAAGGCAACAAAGCAGCACACACTTCAGTAATTTCCTCTTTAAGAAAGCAGCAATCTTCTCCTTGTAGAAGACACCACATTATCTCAGAGAGTTAATTTGTTATTGTTGGCTTTTTCATCACAGCAGCAGCCACAACAAAACATGGGATGGCAGGTACCACGACTGGTAAACACCTTGGTTTGGCACCACACTGAGCCATGTTTTTAAGGTGAGGTTTGGACAACTTTGTCCCGAAGCCACAGGTGGCTCCCATGCTGCCCTTGCATGTGGCTGGTGTGGTGTTCACCGTGCTCGTCCCTCTGCCTGAGACTCCTTCTTGAAGCATCGAGAAAGAAATAAACCTCAGTTGCTTGCAAACATCTGCGGTTTTTTTCCCCCCTTGTATGTTTTGAATCCATTCTTTTTATGCTGTTGAAAATGAAAACTGAGTTGTATAATTGTACACAGCTCCCAGTCCCTGCAGTGCTGAGGTCAACCCAAGCTAAAACACGAGTTGCCTCTCCAAGCTCACCCCGGAGACAATCATCCTAAAGCGAAGCGAAAATGGAGCCCAGTGCAAACACTTGAGTTGCAGTCCCTTTCATCCGCTCTGAAAAGCTTTTGGCACGATGTCAGATGGCACCTCCCGGCCTCGCCGGTGCCTGGCAGCTCTGCCGTCACGCAGGGGCTAGCCGGCTCACCAGGGCACTTCACCCTTCTCCCCCTGCAACCCCCGAAAGTGGGAGGCACCTGCCTCCCTCCCTCCCCACAGGGACCGCTGGGGTTGCTCTTCAACACAGTCTGCTTGACAGTTGTCTCTCGACTGGAGACTTTCAGGGAGGTCCTTCAGCGTGAGACCCAGCCATGGGATAAAAGCCACACGTTAAATAATAGCTGTTATTCTCAATCCTCTACACATAGACTTTAAGGGAAAAAAGAAAAAAAGAAAAGGAGAGAGAGTGCTGTGAAAATAAGTAGTGTTCTGTGTGCTTTAGACTTTGACAAAACATGCAGCTACACATGAAAATAAAGAGCAGGTAATGTCTTCACTATCAGGAATGAAATATTCCTTTAATAACCATTTTTCTCAGGTAGTCTTACAGCAACTTCAGACCCTTGTGGCCTTGATGTTTTACATATATTTTTGGTGGACTATGATGGAACAGGGTCAGCCCAAAGCCTGTTCCTTCCTTCATGTAATCCCAGAATCAAATTAGAATCTCAGGGGACTTCAGTCATCACATTCCTCCCCTGGTGCTCCATGTCCTCCCCAGCCGAACAATTTACAGCTGGGTCATGTTATAAACATCTGGCCAGAGGTTCTTTAATCCAGACCTTGAAGGCAACTGAACCTCCTGGATCTATGAGTCCTCGCAATTTGTCTTATTTCCTTCTGGTACCGTGATGATAAGTAGCTGCAACACCCTCCAGGGCTCAGTTCTGCATGTTGTCCTCTTTCAAAGGAGGTGACCAAGAGAACACGCCTGTCTGGGGTAAGAAGGAGATCATCCCTACCAAGTTGGCTTGCTTGACTACCTCCTAAATAAGCCTCTCCCATAAGTACTACTAGCGCTAGGGAGTGCCAAATTAAGAGCAATGTGAAATCTTTGCAAATGGTGACTAAATGATGGAGACAATAACAATGTAAATAACTTGGTAATTTAAATAGCTGGTTTATAAATAAACCAGAGTCAATATATATTCCTGCTGGTCTCTAAAGAAATTAGACCAGTAAATTCGGGTGAATCACAATAAGGAACATATTTTGTGCATTTAAAATAAATCTCCAAGCTGCATGATTAAGTACTTTTAATTATTGTAGAGTGGTACAGGCAGCAGCTTTATATATTATATCTCTCCAATCAATAACAAAAGAAGTGCTTTGCAGGAACTGATGCTGTACTTTTGCAAGAAAATTAGTTGTACTTCAAAAGAAAAAGTCAAATGTTAACTTTAGTTTGTCCTTGCTAGTCATTTTATTTGACACTTATTCTAAAATTCAGTTGGCTATTTCATGAAGAATCACAGTGCTTAAAAGAATGCAGTGTACCTTAAACTGGGTTAAAATTTGGCGGGTTTTTGCATTTTAGTTGTAACTAATGAGGGAAAAAACAATGGAGAAACACTTTTCTTTGACTTTATAAGCAACACGTATGAATGCAGATAATTTCTCAAAACTTTCTTTTATTTAAAAAAATATGAAAGAAACTCTGAAAGGTGGGCACTTGAGAATGGTATTTTATTTTAAAAGAAATGAAAAAATGCTCACAGTAGGCAAAATCCCCAAATGAAGCCTGTATCCCGTTGCATTCAGCGGGTAGCCTGGATTGTTAGCATAATAGTAAAACTCCAACAGTGACACTTGAAGCAAAACTTTATGCATTTTTAAAGACAGCTAAAAAAACCCCACTCTCAATTTGATTCTTGCATTCTTGTTTTCAAACATGCCACTGGAAAAATAAGCCAATATATAGTCTTAGCAACCAATGTTAGCAGCCTGGACTTTGAACAGCTCTGTGCAGCATGAAGACTTGAGAGATATTGGTCCCATTCAAGGTCACCGTAGACCTGTTTGTCAGAAAATCCACCTTGCTTACAGGTGGCTTCATGTTTAGATAACCACATCTGTCCTTCTGCAGCCCTTTGGGATCATTCTTTCGCCTTGCCGTCATTCCTAAAACAAGTCTTTTACTCCTCCTTACCTGAACAAGTAGTGATCAGGCTATCAGAAAGGAACAGAATCCTGTAAAAATGCCTTAGTGGCACAGCAGCACCCAGCTAAGGTCACTGCCGACCACACTCAGAGGAACTGGACATCTTGGGGCTGCTAGCAGAGCTTGACCCAGACGTGTGGGAGGGAGGCTCATCTCCAGACATGGAGCTACAGTGCTAAACTGCATTAGCTTTCCTTCTCTTAGCAATACAGGTTTTTTTTTCTCAGAAGAGAGAGCTGCTTACTGCAAGTAGCAGAGCCTGCAGCCAGAAGTGCTTGCTTTGCTTTTGATATTGGTAGGTATTTTGTCCAGGAAACAGCCACTATTAGCTATTCATTGTGTCATTTCACACCTCAGGTCTCTCTCAAGCTCCAGCTGTGTTGTGGATTACTCCAAACCTATTGGAAATGGGCATCAGCTCAAGATGGCTTCAAAGACATTTTCTCCATTTAACCATCATAGACTATTTCGGCACCTACTTTCTCATCTTTGTCATGTTTAGCACATCTGGCAGAGTTGTTGCATTCATAACAGCTGACATTTCAGTGGTACCCCTGCACAAAGGCATTCAGCAAACTTTGCAGAAAGTGTCCAGCTGCCCCCAGGGCAGCAGTTATCCGTGACTCCTCAACTGCACCAGGCAACATCTGCCTGTGCTGCAGGAAGGTTGAGGATTGGCAGAATGAAATAGACAATTTTATACTGACCCCAGGGCTAACATTATACTGGGAAGAAGGTTCTTGATAATTTTAATGACTGTAGCAATTCAGGAAAAAGTCTCTCTATTAGATCTCATTCTAGTGTAGCATCTTCTCAATGCTGCTCTGAACAGCAAACAGCAGTGAGGAGGTGTCCCCTGCCCAGCCTCTCTGTCTCAGCTTTGCTCCTGCTGTCCCTCTTCTCCCACAGGGATCTGCAAGCCCTCACACACTCCTCCCAGGGATGGAAGAGGGGTTTCCCAAATAAAAAGGGTAAGAGTTGGCCCAAAATATTCAGATACTTGTTCTGAATTTCACCTGCACATATATTAAAATGCCCTGCCCACGTAGCTCTGCCAATCAGGGGGAGTTCTCATCAGAGGGACAACAGTAAAGTGGCACTTTCCCCAAGAACAGCTTGGATTTTGTCTGTGGGAGGGAAGGGCATTGATTTCAGAAGATATATCAGAACCTCCACAGGAGTGCCTTCCCAGCCCAGTGTATCAATCCTTGCTGTCTGATAGAGACAGATGCACTGCTTTCAAGTGAAAGAGAATTATGTCCTGAGCAGTGGTGCTGGCTGCAGCTCTCTCCCTTTGCCTACACACCCTGCCAGCCAAACTGCTCACAGAATGATTCCGTTTGGTTGACAGGAGTCACTGCAATCACAGTCCAAGGTGACAGATTCCCCCTTTGCAGGAAGCTATGGGTTAAAGTACAATTGACCTTCAAAACCCACCAGCACAGGCAGTGCTACGCTCAAGTGAAATGCAAGACTAATTTATGAATGGGGCAACTCATCATCAGCATTTTAATGAATAAACGATGTGCCCATTCATTATTTTTCCATTTCCAAGTGTTAATAAACAGGCCGGTGATAATTAACTGAAATTCTACCTTTATAGAAAAGTGGCACTTCATAAATATCAAATTGTGCTATTATCGTACATATCTGCTGGATTTCCATGAATATATAAATTCGGCAATTACCTCTGGAACTGTTTGCTAAAATGTAAGAGCAGGTTAGTGGAGAAGAGGAAAGTCATACAGCAATTAAAATCTGAGAAACAAACAAAACATCCTCCTGATTCAAGAATTCAATGACAGTAAACAGGGCAATGCAATCAGGAAGGAAAGCCCTGTCCTAATCAACGGAGGTGATTTTTCACATAGCTTGAGATGTGCCTGAGTGAGCAGTGGGAAAAACTGCCTGCAATCAGCTGAGTGAGGCTTTAAGGCACTGAGCACCTGAAATTCCTACTCAAGGATGCAGAGCCTGGAGTTGCACGGTTATATCAGAAGGGCAAATTTCTTTTAGAGAACAAACAGAAGCCCCCAAATTTTTGAGCCTTCCTAAAAATTACCCAGAAAAAAAAATTTAAAAAATGAACTGACCTTTACCAGGGCTGGGCTCTGCACATCGCTGGCAAAGGTGGGAGCTGCATCTCTCATGTTAATGAGATGCTAATTCTCATACTCTCTTTCTGTAGGGAGATGCCAGGTCCCGCTGGAGCAGGAGGCTGTGGGAGCAGGGTGGAAGTAAGGAATGGGACCCTCAGGCTGCAGCACTGGCTTGGTTTGGCTGAGCCCAGTACAGCACAGTGACTGGGTAGCTGTGTCTGAGATCCTACACCCTGGTCCCAGGTTTGGTTATTCAGCATCTCCACCATTGAGTGGGGTGGTGGGGGACACCTGCAAAACTAGTGACTGGTGGCTAGTGACATCAGGGCAGAGAGGTGACACAGGCGTGTAGGATTAGAGGGTTAGGGCTAGAATTTAACATTTGTTGCTCCTTCTTATTCCAAGGAGATATTGTGCCTTTCCCAGGGACAATGCTCCCTCACTGAGTGGAAAAACCCGGACTCTCCCACTCCCAGATGAGGGAAGGTATCCAAGGAATAGCACTGAGACAGGAAAGGTGGGAAGGGGCTCACACTGCTATTTCAGCTGCAAACCCAAATTCTGGCTCTGGGGTGCAGAGTGGAGAGCACAGGGACCCCCTCCTGCTCTGTATTTACAAACACAACCTGAGCAGGCCAGAGCTGTGGTCAGATCACAGAACACTCACCCATGTGCAGCAGTTATCCCACAGCCTGGACAAGGAGGAGATTATCTTGCCCACAGCAGGTGACAGTGTTGATTCATGGCTCAGCCAGCCCCGGTTGCTTAGCTATGCAGCTGCCATCCCCTGGCTTCCCACATCTCCATACAGTTCCTGAAGCCAAGACTACTCCAGCAAGGGAATGCACTGGGCCTAGAAGGGCAACTTCCTTTGATGAGGACCTTTCAAACCTCTTTGACCTGACCTCACTGACAAAAGAGCCCTTCAAAGAAGATGAACTGTTTCATGTGGCAGCAATTTCTCATGTCAATCAAAAAGATTTTTTTCTTACAGCAACAACTCTCTATCCTTTCCCCACAAAATTATTCATTTTAATACAGCTATCCTCCTCTCTGCAGTGAACACCCTTGGGTAGCATCTTCCAGTGTCTCACAGATACACTTCAATTCGAATTTTCATATTTTATTTTCTTTCAAAAGGGAGGGGGGAAGTGAACTTTCTTTGATTAAGATTATTCTTTTGCATTTTTAAAAGACACATCTTCTAAAAAGCAAATTTCTGCATAAGATCTGGTGGTCTTCTGAATATCTTTTAAGAAATAAATGCTCAGCTTCCTTCCTTTTTTTGTTAAATGATAGAATATTTGACCTGTTGGCCTCAAATTTTTAACTCGGTTTTCTCCCTTAAAATATTGCTGCAGCAGTATTTGAACTTCTATGACATTAGAAGATACAAGTCAAACAAATATTTCTGATGTTGAAGTAACTATTAAACTTCGATGTGGATCCATAACCTTGAACCATAATTTTGCCAGGAAGGAAGTAATATGGATCCACAATCCAGAGGAAGCCATAAAAGCTTCTTGAAATGTCCTACAATAGATTTTAACCCATAGAATTGTACTGCATTGAAAGTCCAGTCTCTCACATTCTTCCCAGGCTCAAAGGGAGCCTCAGCCTCCTCTGTGACTCTGGTAACCTTTACATCTTTGGGAAGGAGAGGTTTCCTTCCCAGTAATATAAAGCATCTGTCGTGATGCTGGAGCAGGAAATACAAAAGAAATGATCTAGCAAATTAGTTTAGAAGAAAAGCCTTTATCTGTTTAGAGTTTTAGAACATCTCAAGAGCTCATCCAGCAGAGATGGATGGATGGTCAGGGAGTCAATGACGTGGTCAAATACACAGGCATGATTTAGTCATACTGTCACTCCTGGCAGTTCCACGCTCTGCCATATGGCCATCATTACCCTAAATGTGTGACACGTGTCTATGTTGAACTTGTTAATAAACACAACTCTATTCAATACCTGCAGTTAGGACCATATAACCATTTTCACCTTCTCACCTGCTTCTGATTTGTTACTCTTTACCTCCTCCTTTGCAATTGTCAGCATTTTCTCAGTTCTGTAATTATTTCTTTATTCATTTATTTGGAAAGGTAGTTGGCTTAGGCATTTTTTAAACTTTAAAAAACCCAACACTTTTTAAAATGAGACCAAACTTGTCAAAACAAACATAAACTGGACATTTTTGAGAGAGAGGATGTGTAGAAGAGCAAAATGGGCTTCCTCTCAGCTGGTGGAAATTAGCTGTGATTTGAAAAAATGGTAAGGGTTTTTATAAATTGTCCTGGTTTTGTCATGCTCTCTGCATTTAATAATGTGCTGTGATCATAGCCTAGTGGTTCTCTGGGACTGCCTAGTGTAGGAGTATATAAATCACACTTTGCTTTTCTCAATGGCTATTGGTGTTGTATGGAAATCTTTCCGATAAGCTGCCAGAGAGATGCTTGTCACTGCTAGTGTCCAAGTTTTATCCATACAACTCAGGAAATTTATCCATATAACTCAGGAAATTTTACATTAAATGAGACAGAAAGTTTGATCCCAGGTTGTACCTCCTGGTGCTAACAGATCTACGTATGCGGCAGACTAGATCTATTTCATTTTAAAGAAATAAAAAAAATATCCATAGGCATTCTCTTAGAATATTATTAATGAAGAAAAAATAAAGGTCCAAAAGCAGGGAAAAAGCATAAAAGTGGCAGATGAACTTTATTTCTGATCTCTGAATTAGACTTTTAATTATGCCATCAAGCAGTCCTGTGCAGGATCCTGGGTTGCTGTGAATGCTGAAACCTCTCGATTACTTCTCACATCATATCTGCCTCAGCATCCCCAGACACCCTGGGATGAAAGAGTGGGAGCCTCATGACTTCACAAGTCACAGTTAAAATGAGGAATATGGCTAGGAGCCAAAGCCCAGGCTGAGCTGTACATGCAGCTGCAGTTTTTTTAGAGGACAGCATTACTTTTTCCGTGGCATACCAATGGCTGAGGAAAACTGGGGCTGCTTTAGTTGTTGGTCTTTATTTATGTGGACTGTATTTTATACCAAAATGTAGCCAACCTATCTCTTTAAAGGGAAAATGAGGTTTTGAAAGAGGCTGTAACTGAGACTTTTGATCACAGCTCTTTGTTTTAGCTCTCGTTTGGAAAAGTAGATACAGGACAGGAATCCCGATAAAGGAAAGAAAACAGACTTAAATCTCTACTTCCTAAGACTCCATCCCTCATTTTATCCCATCCCATTCCTCATAACTTCTTTGATCCACTGATGATTGATGTAAACAAGTTTTACAGACTGTATCTCTCAGATATGCGATTTTATCAGAAACTGTGAAAGCAGCATCTGCAAAAGGAAGAAGGATCCAAGTCAATGCTGTGCTGGAGATTTCCTCGGGGAGGAGCTCAGTGGCAGGAGGCTGAGCCCAGCAGTTACCTGCGGGGTTTGGTTGCCAGCTGGCCAAGCAGGAGGCGCTCACTGGCCAGACAGCCGGCACCCGCATCCCTTGGGATAGGCTGGGGCACACGCTGTCACTCGGGCAACATGGGGAATGGCCGAGAGGTGACAGTGCTGGGGGAGGACAAGGGGATGGGGAGAGGATGCTGTGGGAGGGCATCAAGGCCATAGGGAATGTGGTGAGGATTTGGGATGGTTGGTGGGGAGGAGGAGTGGAACAGGAATATAGGACACAGTTTCATAGTAAACTAGGCTTCATTAACGATGCGACTCTCAGAACTGCTTGTTTTCTAACTTGCAAAGAGTCTGTCAAGTGCTCTCTTTTTTTCTCTCTTAGACTTTTCTCCTCATTACTGTGTTCTTTTCTTTATTGCCATCCCATGCTGTGACTTTGATTCTCTGTTCTGAGTCACAACATATCCACTGCTGCTTTATATTTTGAAATGTCTTCACATCAGCATTAATATAAGGATGCATTTTGGCATAATAATTGTATCCAGTTATTGACCACGTAATCAATAGTGCAGAGTTGGTAGAACCTTTGCTGCCATTTAAATCAAATCATTAAACAAAGCAATAAGAATCTGAATATATAGATCTGTAAATGGTCCTAACATTTGCTTTATATTAAAGGGAAAAGAGGGACTAAAGTTGGGGTTTTTTTGCTCCCAGACCTATACAAAACTGCCAAATAAAATGATTTCATCCTTTTGTTCATCTCTTCAGCAACACAGGATTAGGCACAAATTACCACAAGTGTCAGGCTGGGCTCCCAGAAAGCGATGGGCAGCAGTGGAGGGGACTGCAGGCAGTGTCACGCCTGGATTGCACTGGCAGAGTGATCCAGGAGCCACAGTCACACATTACACCCCACAGATCAGCCTGGCGCTTGCTCTCAAAGCAAAAATCAAGTTGTCACAGGCTGTGTCTGTGCTGCTAAAATACACAGGGCTAGGGAGCAAGCCTGACTGCTGGCCATCCAGGCTGCTTAGCGATTAGCTGTGAGCTCACACGTCGGAGTGGTCTTGAGATGTGCCGACTTCCCTCCCTCAGGGAACACCCGGATGCAGCTGGCGCAGTCAGCGGGGGCACACCAGGTTTTGCTGCCTCTGTCCTGCAGGCATCCAGGATGCTCTCTTCAACTCCTCATCCCATGCAGTTGCAGCACAGTGCCTGGGGTTCCTGCTGGGAAAACATCACCGTCATGGTCTGCAACCCTCGTGATTCAGTGCCAAATAAAGCTACGACAAAGCCAGAACATCACATTTATATCCCAGACCTGTGGGAGCATCCTGCAGGGCCCAAGGGAGAGCCAGAGCCTAGTGACATGCAGATGGTAAGGCTGTGCCTGTCTGAGCCAGAGAGCCAGGGCACAGGTCCTCCATTTAATTTAGCAGTACAGATACAGCTGCTGTGACAAGGAGTGCAAACATCTCAGGTGGAGGTACTTCTGCAAAGACTGGTGAAAAGTGATGCACTGAGCCCTCTCATCCCATTTGCAAAGGTGTTTTTTTATTCTACAGCAGCCTTTCAGTATGGAATGTTGTCTTAAGTTTTAGACACTGTTAATTCTCAGCATTATGGAAACAAAGACATTTTCTAGACACTCACACCAGGCATCTAGGATCTGAGTATCCTCAGCTCATAACTTACTTTTGAAATTCGTGGTCTGAAACTCTAGTTCACCGAATCACAGAATGGCTTGGGTTTGCAGATTCACATCGTTCCAACCCCTGCCACCACAGGCAGGGATGACACCCACCAGATCAGGTTGCTCAAAACTCCATTCAGCCTGGCCTTGAACCCTTCCAGGGATGGGGCATTTAAAACTTGTCTGGACACTCTTTTCAAGTGCCTCACCGGAAGAATTTCTTTACATCATTTAATCTAAATCTCTGCTCTTTTGGTTTAACTGTTTCCCTTTGTCCTATCACTATCTACCTACGTAAAAAGTCACTTTCTTTTTTTATAAACTCCCTTTAAGTGATGCCTCAATGAGGTCTCCTCAGTCTTCTCTATCTATACGACACCTCATTATGATATGTAAGAATGTCTCACTGCTGTGCTTTCTCCAAGGGCCTGACTCAGTTCTTGCTCATTCCAATATAAGGAGAATTACTCCCATTAATGGTAAAGGGGTTTCATCAATGTAGTTTCAGCACCAATGCACAGATGTTTCAGGGGTCAAGAAGAAATCACACTGACACTGGTACTCACCTCCCTCTACTTGCTGCCAAACAGACAAGACAGCCCAATATTGTTTTGCACTCTGCAGCATGTATTGGCCATGATGGACATGTGCACATCCTTAAAACACCTCCATGCTTTTGAGGCTATTTGTTTGTGTGGAGTTCTTTAGGAAGACTGTGTTTTTACAAGGCTGACTAAAGATATTTGAGAAAACAGAAGACTGTGCACTGCTTTGGTCCCTTCAAGTCTTCTTTTTATATAACATAGACAAAATTGTTTCTGTTCTCCAAAGTCATCTTTGCAGTGTGAGCATTACACCTACAATTCAGGCTTTATGGTCTCATACTCTCAACTGAGATCTTGTCCTGAGTATGGGCTGTTTCTTCTCCTTCCATGATTTCTCCACCTCTAGGATCAGCTGAGCAGTTTTTATACCACAGCCCAAAAGAAAGGAAAGGAGAAGAAGAAGCCTTTAGAGATCAGGTGCATTGGGGCAGTTCACATCTGCATCCCAGGCAGGACAGCTCCCAAATCCTCCTCTCAAGTGTCTCTCTTGTCTCTTGGCCTCTCACCCCAAAGTTGCATGAGTTTTCCAAAATTCACCTTTTTTTATAGTCAGAGGGTAAAACCCATAACTCAGATGTCAATTTAATGTACAACATAAATGTAAACCGCACGTATAACAGAGAAGTTTTAAGTCTGAGCTTTGATGATGATGGTGGAACATTTTATATGTATGCTTTTAAAACCATAAGCAGACCATGAATGGTCCTTCCCTAGTGGTTCACAGATCTTTTTGAAATGTGACTGCAGCATCTGCTTGCAATGTTCTCTACATATATGTAAGCGTTGTTTTTCATGCATATTCATGTGGTAGGTCATTTAAACACAGCATAAACAATAACAGGCCAAGGACTATGTCTGATGGACCCCAACAGGACTAGGCTGAAAAGAAGATTTAGTGCTTCTAGTAACAATATTTTGTTGGCAATTTGACAGCTTTGACCTAAGCCAAGTGACAGCGTTAGGTGATACACAGTGTGCTGACAACTTATTACATAAAGTATCATGGTTGGCTGTCAGAAGCTTTCTTGGAATCCAGAAATATAGCCCTGGCCAATTTTTATGGCAGTGAAAATGTGTTCAGTAATTTCTACCAAGGCAGTTGTTGAGTAGCTGAAAGACAGGACTGATGGAGAGTTATTTGATAACAACAACAAGTTGTCCACCTGCAATTGGGCAGGTTTATCCACATGGTTTTGTAATCTTCTTGGCAGCAACTCAGATGTTACAACACAGTCCGGGCAATTCCCTTTCTTTCTGGGGGAAAATACAATCCCATCTAAAAATGAATTGGGAAGGACTAGCAGTGCATGGGGGTAATAAAACAATGCCAGTTGGATTCTGTGCCTCAGAAAGATAGGGCACCTCATTTTATGCCTTGAAACTGTGAGGATTTTGAAGGCCAGAGAACATTGTTCATCCTTGTATGGCCCTGGGAAGCTTTAGGGTATTAACAGAGCCAAGGATTTGGCAGACCTACAAGTCTGTTTTTTCAGTAATGATTTGTAAATACAAAATCACAGATCTTCAAATTTTTTTTCTGAAGCTTTGCTTGCTATAATAAAGAAACAATTCTTAGACTATGTCATACAATTTTGTGAGAAGGATCAATATGACGGAAATGGTCACTTTTGAACTTTCCTGAACATCCTTTCCTTTGCCCCTGTTAAGGGGAGGGATTAGCACATGTCCAAGCAGCTGGAGGATATGCAGTGTTTCGAGAGGGGTAGATAGCTGCACTGCAGAGTGTAAGTCAACAGGCACGACTCACACTGATGCTCGGGTATCCTACCAGGTCTATTCAGATCTGGGGACTTTCTTATGTGGTTTTGCTACAGTGGTTACCATCTCTGGGTCACACAGGTACCTGTATACATTTTAAATGTAAATCAAACAGCATAATAGATTTGTTTTCTGATTTAGAAACCTTAATCTTGTTTTGACCAACACAGCAGTTGCTCTTGGAGAAAAGGAACATGATCCCAGGGAATTTAATAAGTCAGTGTGCTGTAGGCTGGGGAAAAAACTCAGGAGGATCCATTGCCCGGGGAGGCATCAATAGACATCTGGTCTCCAGCTTTGGTCCCCTGGGTTTGATACCTGTGCTCCAACCTGGCTGGTGGCATGTAGTGGGGAAGCAAAGCAACAAGAACCACGAGAGAAAGGAAGGCACTGTGGTTATTGGCAGTGACCTTTCCTTCATGTGATGCCAATCCATCTTGGCACAGCCAGACAAAATGAACAGGTACGATGAGTGAAGCAACCATAGACAACTGTTTTTAACTGCCTGCACATGATCAGACACACAGTTCCCTTCTTCTGGCATGTCTCACACAGTCTTAATTGAGAAAGTCAGGAGCTGGAGTTGAAAATACGGTATCACATTCCCCATAATGTGCGAATTGATGGTTTCCTACAGTCAGTGATGACAAAAATCTTCCCTTCCTCCAAGTTCAAAGTAACTGTTGAATATACAGATGGGCCACATCTACACCTTTCCCCTCGCAGCAAAAAGTGCTTTAGATAATTAAGATTTTAAACTGTATTATGAGCAAGAACCTTGGCCATTTTAAGGAATAAAGGTTTCCTTAGAAACAGTGAAAAGCAGTTTAGGAGCAGACGTTTATGAGGACGAATATGTACACCATCAATTAACACCTTGTTTCTTTCACAAGTTCAGTTATATTTACAACACTGTTATGAAGCAGTGAAAGCAGACAGTTTTGTATGTGCATCAGGGCTGTGAAAGATAGACTCTGCGCTACCAGACAAACAGGGATTCACACCATATGGCTGGTTCAGGAGTTTTGACCGATTTAGAACAAATGCATAGTAATTTCCCACTGGGGTCGGGTTAGGATGAATATTAATACAGATCAGAAATGACAAACAGAGAAATGGACAAAGATTGCCCCCGCATTACATCCTCTGCTTCTGCCTTGCAATAAGCTTTAAAGCCGTTTTCTTGGCAAAGGCAGTGGCTTGCACCTGATTACCATGGTACTCTACTTGCATCAGGTCCCTGTAAAATCCCACCAAATGTTTCAAGTTCCAAGCAGCAGATCATCAGCTGAGTTTGACATCCAGAGGAGTTCATAGGCTGAACATGTTTAAAAAGCAGCCAAACAAGCCAAGAGCTCAACAGCTAACAATGTTGAGGAGGCTGTAGACGCTGAGCTTGGCACTGACAAACACTGCTATCATTCCTACCTTTGGTGGTGGTTCTGTCCAGAGATTGTTTTACACCAAGCACAGTGCTGGAATACCCAGCACAATGCATTTACATATCCTGAGAAGTTGCAGTACTAATACATTACATATAATATAGCAATTCAGCTGACAAGCAGAAGAGTAAACTATTGTGGGCTCAGATGGCATAAAATTAAACCTAGTTTTATCTTGCTTTCACTGAAGGAGATTTATTCCCCTTCTTTGCAAGCAGATAAGTTAGAAGATAGTTCATAATTGCCTGTGAGAGTCTTCTCAATTCAATTTCTGATCAGCTTGTGTAGTGAAAATAATGAATAACTCAGTTTGAGCCAAAATGTGAGTTCTTGATTTGGTGCTAAAATGGACATTTTGAGTCATAGTCCTCCAACTGTCTTGTTTCAGAGATATAGCACTATGTTCAGCTCCATGGAAAGCAAAGATGCTGCCATTGGAAGTACTGTTCCTCAGCTTCTGGAAGAAAGCCTTTTTGGAGTTGGTGTTGTGTCCCACGTGCTCACCACCTGCAGGAACACGCAGGGTAAGCCCTTGTTATGCTTACGGTACACTGATCCTCTCTGTGGATGTTCTGTTTTCAGCTGACAAGCTCCAACCTCCAACCATGTGAGCGGCAATTTTTTCATTCAGTGACTTATTTCAGGATGGCTGATCTGAAAGAATTCAATTAAAAATTACTCAGCTGATTCTCAGGACAGGTTAGTAGAATGACTGTCTCCCAATGTTAAAAAAAAAAAAATATTTGAAGAACTCTGTAATGCAAATGCTCTGGAGTGGTGCCTTCAAATTTGGCAGGATGAGAGACTTTTCTGCACAAAATTTGCTTCTTGCAGTTATTCTGAATATTCTCATGCAAAACCTTTAAAAAGTGTAATTAATACATGCCCTCTAATATACAAGCCTGGTTTTATGAAACTGAATTGTTAAGTACATTGACATGGGGATTTCCTTGTGACTTCTTAATTTTCTTTTTTATTCATTTTCTATTTGGATTTTGGGTACCACTGAGCTAGAGTATTCATGTTATACCTATTTTACTTCCACAGAGAATATATGAAGGAGTATTAAGCAATGAATTCAAAACTTAGACAATAGTCCAAGTTTAATTCTCTTTGCCCACCCAATGTGCGTAAGAAATTGTGTGAAGCAAACCAAGTAACTCAGCAACTACGTGCATTTAAATTTTTTTCCTGGGTTTGGCATCCTTTGTTTTCTGTCTGTTGTTGTGTTTTCTAAATGTTGTTCACATTTTGGTCCAAAGGCAAATTTTCAGATTTTTTTCCTAGCTTGCAAGATGCTACTCAGGGGTGCATCTTCATATTTCAAACACAATCTTAATTTTTGCAATATTAATTTTTAAAGTCTGAACTTGCCACCTTTGAAATAGTCTCATTAAGTAAACTGTTTATCCATTAAAAAAATCAGAAAACAGAACAGACACAGAATGTTAGGTTTCAGAAAAAATGTCTGTAATCAGGTTCAGATGCCAAAATGAAAGGTAATTCTGAGACACATTTACTATAACGTATGGGAGAAAAATCAAAAACATGACCAAGATGTAGTTCCTTTTGAGCTACAGCAAAATCACTCCTTAAGAATAAATGCACGTAAAGGGCCTCCTCCTGAATGGGATCTATGCAACTGCATCTTCTGACCCTTTGCAAACATGAGACCTCACCTTACAAAAAATACAGTAGGCTTGAAAATCCGAGCAGCCTATCCCAGTCGGTGTGAGGCAGCCTCTGTGAACCGCAGGACTTGCTTTTCATCAGCGGGGCCGGTGTTCACCTCCTGAACGCTTCCATCAGCCCGCTGGCAGATGTGCTCCCGTGCCAGCCGCGTGCTCGCCCCCCTCTCCCCGTCGCTCCCAGCATTGTTTGGCAGCGCCACGGCAGAAGCGAGACAAAGATAAATGGAAGTGCAGAAGCTGTATTTACACAGCATTTAAACACACTGTATGCTGGAGATTGAAGGGCTGGCTGATAGGTGACACTGCAGGTTTCAATAGGGAGCACGTCTAGTGGAGCCCTTCTGCCTCATTCAGGTCATACGGCTCCCATGACTTTACTTAAGGGTTGTTGTTTGGCCTGAAAAAACAGGGTTTTTTTTGTGGAAAAAATGCAAGCAATAGTGAAGTTTCATCCCTGATCAAACAGCAAAGCAGGAATATTGCTCTCTCAGAAATGTTCTTCAACTATTCAAGGATTATCCAAATCCAAATAAGAAATAAATATGAAAAGGAACATACGCAGAAAGCAGAGAACCAACAAAAAAAATATTACTTTTTAAATCTGTTGATTTTGCTTCATAAGCCAAAAACAGGAAGCAAGGATAGAAGGATTACATTAATTTTTCATCATTTGCCATTCAAATAACATCTCCATTTGGCATACCTTTAGACACCAGTCTTACACTTCACAGCATGTTAATATTACAGCTGGAAGAACATGAAGCTGCAAGAAATATTTGTAACAAAACAGATTTTCACCGAGGTAGGTCTGTTTTCAAATTCACATAAGAGTGACAAAACTGGAATAAACTTATGACATTTTGAAGACTGTCAATCCATTTTTATCATAGGATGAAGTTGGAATTTTATGTTGAAGACTGACATAAAGGAGATATCAAGCGATATTACAAGATGTGTCTTTAAGGAACAACATTTTACTACACAGATATGAAGAAATCACCACACTTAACCACATCTCCTTTCAAGAAGTCCTTTGTTCTGTTGTGAGTCACTGACAGAGAACACAGATTATGAATGGCAATAAGCACAGTGGTATAAAATAAGAAATAAATTTTAATTGTAAAAGTTTATTTTAACCAGGTCTTCTTGGCTGGTGAATACAATATTTATGGCACCAAGGCAGTCAAAATCTTGATGTTACTGCTGTGGGAGTGCAGGGATGAAAGACTGTTAATGTTACCAGTATCCCTGTTAGACATTAAATACAGAAAGGTAGTGGGTCGTGTGTTCTAGTTGTACAAGTAGTGCCTGAGCACCTTGAAGAGGTGCACCAGGTGCTGCACCACATGGCAGGTGAGATTGAGCTGCCTGGCTGTACCCTGCAGGCAGGCGTGTAGAGGTTTGTGAGAACTGGCCAGAGTTGTGGGGTGTTCGCTTTTCTCAAAAGCTGGTTCTGATTCTCAGAGGATTCATTCCTGATGAGACTTCATCCCTTTAGGGATGGGGGGGAATGACTATGGAGAGGGATGCAGCTCTCCCATCATATGCTGGGGGTTACAGCCCCTTCGGCTCCTGCTGTTCCCTCTTTGCCCATGAAACTGAGTCTGCCTTATTGTAATGCAAAATAATTCAGCAGAAATAAAAGTAAAATACTTCAACCAGATGAAATTTAAATAGTATAAAATTGTGATTTGTGAAGCAAAACTGCTGAATGAGTAAAAGAAAAAGGAGCATGAAACATTTCATATCAGTTTTCCCATTTCAAAAGGCTTGCCTGTGGAATGACCCATCCAGCATTCTTCAGGCTTTAATTAATTAAAAGCAGGGAGAAAGTTAGGATTTTGGCACAGGATAAATATTGCAGACTTGAACAGAAGATGTTGCTTTAATGACCTGGACACCATCCAGGAAGTACGCAAAGGCTAGCAGACACTTCTGACAGCTAATATATCTGATAAAAAAGAGCATTCTGGCCAATTAAAGAACTGGAGTAGAAATAATGGTTTGTCACCAAGTGTGTAACTGAGGCCAATTGGTCCAGATTAACCAATGGGTTATCCTTTGTAAGTGAATTTAAAGGTCACGATGAGCTGTCTGGGTAGGTAAAAGATAAAAATGTTAAATTAATATGGTGGCAAAAAATTTTCAAATGTGAGACGCGGAGATAAAAATTAGATTTGCAAATCATGCAAAATCACCTGGAGTGGACTAAGCAAATTGCTCTTATGGCAGAAGGTCATTAAGAAAAAAATGTGAATAAAAGTATGAATTTCTATCCACCGTAGAAAGCAGAAGCTTTCTTTAAGTATTCATAGGCAAATGTACTCCTGAAGGACTTTATTATAAACTGCCAGCTGGGTGCATATACCTCTGTATTCCTGGAGGAAGCGAGGTGAGGGTGTTTTAGGGCAATCTACTTTCTACCTTCTACAGTAAAACAATCGGTTGTCTCATTGATAGCTGACCTATGTGATACAATTTCACCATGAAGAGATTATCTCTAATCTAGCTGAAAATGTTATCATTTCCATGTTGCAGAATGCCCCAGGACAAATCCCACTGAAGAGGATTCTCTTTAAAATCTTCCAGTGCACACAGAGGCAAAGCTTGACACTGATTCTGGACAAAGATGGTCACAGACTTCAGGATCCCTACAAGACCCCTAGGTAGGATGCACTGCCCTTGCATCTATGGGGCATGAGGGATGAAGAGGCAGCCTCACAGCTCTGGGTCTCATCTGCCAGCACCGGGGGCTCCCATCAAAGCACCCTGCCAGGTGGCTGCTGCTTGCCAGCCACTCCTCAATTGCACCTCTGCCCCATCCCTCTCCAGAAAGTCCTGTTGTGCTACGAACATTAAAAAGACTCTGCCCAAAAAATACTTCTGATTTCATGTGCATCTCAGCCAGCAACTGTATTCAAATTACTCTGTTTGCTGCTACTTGAGAGATAAGATTCCCAAAATAAGGCAATAAATATCCACAGTGGCTGTTGCTTATTTTTATGAGCACCTGCAATACAGGAGCCCCACATCATCACTGCAGTGCATAAAAATGTAGATGCTTATAACAGGCCAAGTCTAGGCAGCCCTGTAGAGAGGCATTTTGGTGCTCACATCCTCAGAGCTGTGCTTGGTGCTTTCTTCCCACCTAGAGGGGTAACCCCTTGTCCCCCAGCCAGGAGGATGCAGCTTGCTGCTTTTTCGGAGTCCCTCTTTCAAGTAGATGAATAGCCTGGGAAGGACCCTGCCTGCCAGCCTGCTGGAGCTGATCTGCTCGAGTCTGGCAGGCGGGCACTATCCTTGTCTTCCAAGTGTGCGGGCGAGGAGAAGGGGAGCACTGATAGCCCTGAGTGCAGAAGCAAAGAACAGAACCAAGGAGGCTGCATTTGGCTGTCCCTTTCCTCCTGGCACAATGCAAATGTTTGGGTTTTAGCCTTCTTCTTCCAGCCCCGGGTCTGACTGTGTGCAATCTGCTGCTCTGGCCAGATTTGGGTAGCTTTGAAGGCACAGGCAACAGCAACAGTTCTGACAGAGTTCAAGCACTGCTAAACAACATAGGTCTCCATTCCTGCATATAGCACTGAGATCCTCATCCAGGCTGTGAGATTTTGGGACTTCAGAAATGGGTTACTACAAGTGTATAACCAGTGATCATAAGCAGTATTTATTTTTCTTTATGGAGTACCTAAAACACCCAAACCACACATAAAGCAGCTATTTATTTCTCTGAGGAGTATTTAAAATACCTGTTCTTTCACAGATTACCTGTGTGAGTGGATGAACTTAAACCACTAAAGAGCTGATTCTGAGCCAAATTTTCAATGGATATTAAAAACGATGAACACATACCTCGGAAAGTGAGCATTGCCACATGAGGCAAATGCATGCAAATGAAGATATCCAAGTACAATGGCCATAAAGCGTTGATGAAAGGTATTTTATTGACACCGAAGTAACCTTGTTGAATTGCAAATTTGGACTTCATTTCCTTTTCTGTAACCAGTGCAAAAGCAAAGAAAGGATCTGATTTCCTGGAAGCAGGTTTGTCTTATCTGTTAATATATAGTCCCACCTTTTACATTGGGTGAATATATTTATATGCCTTATGGCATAATTTGGGACAAAAAGAAGGAGATATCTTGATTTTTCAGAGAGAAGGAGCTATTTTGATGACAGAATCTAGGAAAGTATTTTGTCATTTCTTTAAAGAAAATGTTAAAACAAATCATGTCTAGTCACATCATTAGCAAAACTTTTAGCACATGGTTCCCTATAGGTAGTTTACTTTGCAGGGTTTTGTAGAAAGTGAGGCAGCCAGCTTGAAGTTAGCTTGTGTGTGATATTCCTTATGACAGGAATTTCAGAAATACTAAGTAGTGCATGAGCCTAATTTCAAATTTGAAAGTGACTGAGCTTAGAAACAAGAGAGCATGTGGCAACGATAGCTTGGAAAATCCTGATGGCTGCTTCAGCTCAGGCTGCCGCCTGAGTCTGCCTCTGCCTGGTGATGTCTGTGTGCCTGTGACCGAACTAGCAAGCTCTTCTGATGCCATGGTGAGCCTGGGTCCAAGGCTGTGATCATGTGGTGCCATTTCAGGGATTGCTACACCACACTTAGCTGCACTAAGGTCCCATTGACTCTCAAGTCATGCAGGCTCTCCAGTTCCCTACTCACTTTTAAGGACTCACTTAGGGAGCTTCTGAAACTTTTACCTTAAGTCTCTTTGGTGACAGGATGAAAAAGTGAGAGTGTGGATGAAAGCACCCATGTAAAATAAAAATAAACTTATTTGATATTTGAAATTTCAATGGAACTGCTGTTCTGCTTAGAGATGGCACGGTCCACTCAAGTGCTAGATTGAGAAGCATCTCATTTTTAATGCACAGAGCTGGCAAAATCTCATTCTGAAATCACAGTATGTCTTTCATGAGATGTAAAATATGGGGAAATAAAGCTCAGTCAAACCTTCCCTCCACTAAGTAGCAATGTAAATTAGGAAAAACCCCCTACACAAACAATAAGCAGAGTCTTCTTAACCCAGCTGACTTTCCTAGTTTGTGCCTTGTTTTCTTGCCTTTCCTTAGCTGTCACTACATCTCGCCCCCTGTAAGCAGCTCAGTCTCATTAAAAGCAATGTGGTGAAACTAGTCACATCATTATATTCACTTAGAGGCGGCTCTTGTAGCCAGCACTTACCATTCATAATAGCTGCCACTTGGAGTTTGTGAGCCCCCCCATTGGCACCTTCCTTGTGGTTTGTTGGTTGCTTTTTTTGCTTTTTTTACGTGTCTTACTTTGAAATTTACATGTCTTCAGAACAAATAAAATTCACAACAACAAACTAATTAATGGATTCCAGTTTTGACAGCTACAAGAAGACAGATGAGAAAGTAACATGCTTCTGGCAGCGTGTTATCAATTGGGAGGCACCAGTGCATCGCCTCTATGTGGTACAGTGAGCTGGAACCGACACTGACAGATGACACAGCCCTTGACAGTGAAGCCTGTATGAGCTGACAGCTCCACTTGCACTCAGGCAGGTCCACGCTTGGCACTGGAACTGAACCAGCTTGATGTGCAGAATATGCTTGCTTTTATCTTCCCCCGGCTGTGCAGTGGGCAGGCTGAGCAGCACTGTCAGGTGGAGCCCAGGACCTACCTTAGAAAGTTAAAACTGTGACAAGTGCTAAGCTTTTACCAGTAAAAATAAATTAAACCAGTTGACAAGTATCATTATCTTCCGACCAGTGCCTTGCTCTCCTTTTTGGAAGCAGGGTGGCTCCCTGGCCAGTAGGACTGAAGGAGCCTGGTTTCCTATGGACTGGTGGCCATCTCTAGTTGGATTCTCAGGTGTCTACTAAGGGACTTGCACCGAGCAAGCTTCTGCCACAGCTGAGCACTCTGAGCCTCCCTCTGTCACATGGATTCTCCATCCTGAAGAAGGGCTGAACACACTCTCCTGCCTTTCTTTCAGATGGATCTCCCTTCCTTGGGCAGCTGCCTTCCTTCACAGAATCACAGGAGCTTGTGTCTTTGGGCCTATTTGCCCCTCTGTCAAATTTGGTCAGAACTAGCCAAAACTTTAAGTTCAGACACTGCCGGGGTGTGGAGAGAGGGTGTGGATGCACATACAATTACAAAACATGACAACATTGACCTCATTTCCTTTGAAAACAAGGGTAATACGGCAAAGGTGAAATTTCTTCACACTATACATTCAAGACATATATCTATAGTCTTCAGATCAGATTGAGTCTGACTGTAGAGGCCGTGGCAGCCTTATCTAATTCTTCCCTAAGGGGACAGGGATGCTAGAGGCACATGGGTAACTGCTCCATGCTGTGGTGAATTACAACCCTACATCAAGTATCTCTTCAGAGATTACTGTGATAGATCTTTGTTCCAGTCCTCCTGTCTTAGTGTATGTAGATGAGCTTAGGAAGAGACTGTATGCTTTTAAAGGAACAGAATACTGGAATCAGGATCATCTTAATGTGTTTAAGAGTATATTTTCTTAATGAAGAAACAGGCTAGTCAAATTAGTTTGAATCAGCCTAGACCTTCAAGAAGCTCCCTTTCCTTCTTCTCTAATGCTGTAATTTTTTTCTGATGACATTACGGAGGAACTCAGAGCCCTATTAACAGAAAAATCCAAGTTTTATGGCTCCAGCGAGGGGATTTATTGCAGCCAACACATCTCTCTCCCTTGCTCCTTACAGCTCCATGTGGCCCTTCTGCCGGCTTCCCTCCTGTTCATTACAGTCTCCTTTGGCCCTCGAGAGCAGCTGCCAGTGCTCCCTTGGCCTCACGCCGGGGTGACACAAGCAATAACGTCGGCAGAAGCCAGAGTGGCACTGGGCATACTTGTCCACATTCAGCAGCTGTCAACGGCAGCTATTTGAAAGATAGATGGGGGTTTATATGGCTTTGTTTGTGCACATGTGCCTCAGAATACGGCGCTGTACTAGAAGGAACATAATTCCACTGGCTTCACTGGGACTATTCGTATCCTTAATATTATGCTCATGCTTCAGGGACTTCGCTGAATCGGGACCAGAATTTGTGAAATTTGTGTTGTGTGCACATTTGCCTGGAATTCTCTGTGCTGCAGCTACCCATGCATGCTGTCGTTTCAGCTACTCCAGAGCTTGGTAGTACTATGTAACAGGAGGTACATTTCACACAGTCTGTTTTCAACTGATTTAAAGTGTAAGAAGAGAAAAAAGTTCATTAAAAATTGGTCTATAAAAAGACAACTGGGCAATTTTTTTCAAGTGCTTTTCTCTGTGAAGCTCTATGAGGACACAATTAAGGTCTGAATTAATTTTTCTGGATATTTATACTTTTGCTTAGTGTTACACATCTAGGTGATGTATAAAAATAGATCTGGTGGAAGTCTTCAGAAAAAATTCTTAGCTCAGCCAAGGCAATGTGTTGGGGGGCAGCACTGCAGGTGCTGACAGTCCAAGTCAGGCTGGTCATGTAGAGCTGAAAGGTTTTCTTTGACGTTGCAGTAGCAATGCTATAACTATGAGCAGATAGTTATTGCTAAGTTCTTGCTTTCAAGATCTAACAACTACCTGAAAATTTACCTTTTAGAAAGAAATTCAAGCATTTCTTCTCAGCCTAAGCCAGTTTAGAATGGACAGAATATAGAAAACCAGTGATTTTCACTCTAAAATTCTTTTCACGAGCAAAACCATTGTATTTTCTGGATCCAGATGTGTGAACATACATGTTGCACCAGATAATTCTTTTTTAAATAATCTTATAGAAAAGATGAGCTAAAGAGATGCAATTCTTTCTTTTGTGTTTCATACCAATGAGAACTAATTCTATATAAGCAAATAAAAAATGTCACAGGTGTGCTTAATTTTCAGGTATTACAAAAGCCCCCAAAACCTCTCTGGAGATAAAAGTATCTTATGCATGCTGCTCCTGATTTAAGAAAAATCTTCCCAAGCATAGAACAAACATGCCATAGGAGGTGCTCAACAGCATTACAACTGAGTGCCCTGAGTGGTCATCTGCAAAGGTCAATAGAAAAAGTTATTTAGAAACCAGGCCCTCACTCCAGTCCCTCTAATATGAAATTGAGCAGTGAATTGACTACCCTCCATAATGCACCTTGCAGGAAGAATCTAGGGCGTTTGACTAATCAGAACCAAAGGTATTGTCCTTCAGGAGTTTTTCTTCTTTGAGGATTTTTGATTCTCTATCGCTTGTGAGAATCACATCCTTACACACTTACAAAACAAAGCAGGATCACTGAACAGGCAATTTGTGAACTCTGCCCATCTAGGTTAGGAGCTGAATCCAAATTCGAACTAGATCCAGATGAAATATTTATGAGTATGCATAGATAGATATTTACAGAGAGAGACATGGATATAGACAAATTCAGATTATCTGTTTTTCTCCTGCATGATCAGACTGTTACTGGATTGCTCACTTAGATATATTCTAAATGGCTTGCATTTATATTCATGGTGTTGCACATATCTGTGTTCTTGCTGTTTTAGATAGATTTTAAAATATCATACTGAAATTTTATGGAGCCTGATAAAGTTGGATAGCAAACTTTCCTAAACAGAATAAAATTGTACTATCTAACATCATACAAGGCTATCCAAGATACTCTTTAACTCCTTTAAATACAACATAGAGCATGCAGTTCTTTTTCTTTGACATTTTTTGAGCAATTTCTCTTCAAAAACCTCCATCATTTTTATCTGCAACTCAAGAATACATGCAATATTTCTTTACAGCCTTGTTTATCAAGAGAATCTCAAGCAGGGGAAGCTATGGTGAGCCAAATTTTCCTGTGGTTAACGTGGGAAAACTCACTGACCTCATGAAGACTCTTGTGATTTATACTACTAGAGCATGACTCCTCTGGTGTATCCACATTATGGAGATTAACAAAACATGCTTAAATTTTCAGCTGAGTATGTACTGCAGTACCATCAGTATGAAAAACAGTGCATTTTGCACTGGGAAAAAGAAAGCTGAATTTTGTTTCGTGACATCTTTACTCCATTGACTCCTGCATTCAGATAGGTAAATGTAGTAGTGTCTCTATTTCAGATCCATTCATGGAAGAGAAATCCACCAATGGCTGTTAAAAACCAAACACTCTCTCTGGTTCAGAAAGTCTTGAGATGACAATTTGTGGTTGCTAGGAGAGTATTTTTGGGAAATATCACTATGTGTTTTCTATATTCTCGTACTTTTCTGTAGCCATCTGCCCTCCAATCTGCTGAAAAAAAGTGTCTTGGACTAGATGGTCCTTATATTCATGAGATTCAAAGTCGCTAGAAGCAGACCAGCTAAGATTCTTAAAGTTGTCCTGTAAGTAGGAATGGTTGCTGATTCTCAGAGTGGTTTAGATTCTGATAATGACATTTTGCTCTTTTCTAATGACCAGGTTGGTCAAGCATAATTCACCTTTACTGAATCCATTCTGTGCACCAATTTTCTGCTGTAACTCTGGAAGACAGAAGTGGGGAGCTGAAAGTGGTGACAGCAGCAAGGCGGAAAGAGTTTTATTCCTTTGAGAGCGCTAAATAATAAGAAATTACAACTGTCTTTTTCTTTTTCTTCTTTTTTTTTTTTTTAATATATATATAATGTATACATATAATACAGCTTTTCACAGTAGATGACGTGAGAAAGAGATTCTCCAGTGATATGTAACAAGGCTGAGATTCAGGACATGCAGCTTCAGTTTCTATTCTGTCCCAGCAACTTCTTGCATTTCTACAGGTATCGATCTGTACTACTAAATGAATGAAGAGCAAAGAAATGCACTCTGGGCCCCAGTTACACACATTCTAATTTGTCTTCTCACTGCTGGCTTTGCTTGAGATCACTGCAGGCAAGTCATTCACAGACAAGGCAGAGGTACCTTCCTGGTTGGATTCACCCTCAGGTCTGTTCCTGAAAGGCAGGATGGAGGATTTTGCACTCAGCTTTGTAAAAACACTGCTCTAAGCGAGCTGCAAGACAAGTTTCATATTAATCCAGTAGTTCAAACTGAAGAAATACACAGAGGAAGTCATGGCTAAATCTAAGATCTGCACAGAAGTGGGCCTACCAGCCCCCACAGAGATGCTACTTGGTCCTGAAGACACCCAGGTGCTGTGAGGATGCTCTGGAGACAGATGAAAGGAGTATCTCCCTCTGCTTTTCTCCCTGAGAAATCTGAGTCAGCAGCTGTTTTTAACAAGATTTGTTAAGCAACTAGATTAACACCTGGAAACTCTAACACTACTGTAAGCTTAGCAAGTACTAAAAATGAGGGTAGCTTTTTGATAAAGTAGTTCTGGTAGGAAGGAACAAGATTTTCCATTCTACTTCCTGAATGTGATGCCGTTAAAGGACGACTCATCAGAAATGTATATAGCAATCCTGTTTCAAGACAGTCTCAAGAATTCCCTTAATTAGCCATCCATGTTTACTGTACTTATCCATCATAATATGTGCACTGTTATATTTGTTATCTGTAATATCTTTGTTGATTTTGATTCTTCTGAAATGCAGCTTCCCCCTCCAATGAAAAATACCAAAAGAGCTTTCATTCAAGAAAATATGCTTGGCATCTGAAAGTTTGGAATATGTGGGAGTCACATCCTTTTTGTACAGTTTCATTTAGTACAGTGGGAGTTTAACTCCTTGCTGTCTTTTGCAAAACGAAGTCAAGCTTAGGCAACTTGCAGTGTAGATGCTCAGTACAGGGGAAAGGTTTCAAGGGAAAGCCCAGCAGCTGCTGATCTCTTGGAAAGAGAGCAGATGAAAGGGAAGAAGCTCATCTCACAGTGCTGTGTCCCAGAAAGGCAAAGCACCACTCTTACCGCTGCAAAATAGCTGTACAGCAGCTACAATTTTGGTGCTGGATAGGGAGGACTCCCTGGAAGCACTTAGCTTTCTGAGGCTAGAGGGCTCTGCAGGCTTAATAGGCTGCATTTTCAGTTGTTATAGATCTAAAGGATAAGGCATAATATCTCCATGTTAAGCTTTTTGCACGGCTCCTCTTTTATTTTCCAGTACTTCTCTGACTCCAGAGTCAGGTTAAAAGCTGCAGAAGCTGATGTGAAAGTATTGGGTATTTGGACTTGAATGAATATAAACAATACTGTGATTTTGCTACCTTCTTAATTTCGGATGATCTGGGTGCCACAGGGGCACCTCCACCCCCTGCCATCTGTAGCTGTTCTGCTTTGACAACCTTGGGTATTGGCTCTGGTCTGTGCCACTATGCACAGTTTGGACATTAAATACATTTTCTCTCACTCAGTAGCCACCATCTCCCTCTCTTCACTGTATTTGTTCATGTGAGACTATATGGCACTGGCGTAAGAGAAGCACAAATGCAGGAAATGTTGATTCTGCAGCACTAGAAAACTGGCTTAGCATCGCACCAAGGTCTGGACTGCACAGAAGCAAGGAAGCTAAAATGCTCTGTAGCAGGGCCTCTGAGAACACTTGCCCTGTGGCAAAGACACAGCCATGGGGCTGATTTACTCTTTCTGCACCTGGGGAATTGCCAGAGATCATTACAGGAGGGATATAAAAGAAGGCAGGATTTGGCTCCCTGACAAAGAGATTTCAGGCCAAATGACTCACCTCTGGAGGAGTCAGACAGTTTTTCAGAGGACATGACTTACAAGGAAATTCAGTAGCTGAGATTTATTTTTCAGGGCCTGCTGAGCTTTTTTTAGCTCTTAAACAGTAAATCTGCATACACAAAGAACACAGACTTCAGAGTCATGAGGTCTGAGGACAGACTTCATAAATGGTCACTTGTTGTGACTTACCCACAAAGGAAGAGAAAACAGGTTTTCAGTATCTTATTGTAGCCCAGATCATAAGACCTTGGTGCTTGTTTATGTGAAGATGGCAAGCTGAGCATTTGCCTCTGGTTATAAACACATCATTTGTGAAAGCAACCATCCTGAAAGACAGAAGTTTGCTTCTTATGAGAACTGTCTCTTTTTCCCCCTCAGGTCTCATTGAAGCTTTGCCAAAGACTTCAAGTAGAGAGCGTTCTCACAAAACTGAGAGTCACCTAATGTACTTGAGTGTATTCCTAACTCTGACAGTTTCTAAATATACTGCCAAAGAAGGGCCAGGGTGTTCAGGAAAAGACCATGACAATAAAAGTATGAACATCCAGTACAAACAGCCAGACACAGACTAAGGTGTAATACAATGGACTATCTGGAGCATAACTCTAAGTTGCATTACCTTGAAATTCTTCACATTCTGTGCAATAGTTTATATCTTAAGCCATTCTAACACTTACTGCAGTATGAACTATGTATATCACATTAAATTCCCAACTTACTATGGGTATTACTAAAAGCTAATTTTGTTAATTAAGTTTGTTTGCCTGTCTGAGACTGGGAATATTATAATATGTGATAGTTCCAATGAAAAGTTTACTTTTGCCGTAATAACTGGAAGTGATTATACTATACAGTTCTCAAGAAGAACTTCACTAGTGAAATAAAAGGCTAGGAAATGGCTTAAAATAAATTGCTATTTACTTCCATTTGAGACGTCATATAAAAATTTTGGTAGGCATTTTGTTATGCAACATTTCCATCTTCAGAACGATCTCTCTTACACGGGTCAGAAAATTATTTGATACCTTCTCATGATAAAATTATGGTCTGCTTCCCTAAAATATGACTTTCAATAGTCTAAATTAAACTTGAAAAACAACAGTTACAGATTGACAGCTTTCAGGTACTTTGCAAGTCCATTTTTAATTAACCAATTCTGCTATAGGTAATATAACTGCAAACAAAACACATTTACAGAAAGCTTTTTGTGTTTAGAATTTTAAATCTATCAGTTAAAACCTTGCTACAGCACTAGATTAAAAAAAACAAAAAAGTGGCATTTTTCTGTTACATGGATGTTAATTGGGGTTTCCTTGTCACAATGAAGGGTTATACAGAAGGTGATCTGAAGAAACTTCTTATAATACACCATCCCAGTGCTTACAGATGGCACTTTCACTACTATTACTGGCCTGATTTACTCATTTCACTAGGCTTGCTTAATATTACTATGTTTATCTGTTGGAAAAGAGAATAACAGTCAGACATAGTGTAGGAAGTCTCCTAATTAGAAAGAAAAACTAGTTTACCAGTTTTACTTACTAAATTTTAATAATTACTAAATTATTATAAATTTTAATTTAATACTTACTCAAATTAGTAAGAAATTAAAAAAATATTTTACTAATGAACTGCAGCTGCATTTTACAAGGAATTGTAATGTCTTGATGACATAAATCATGTAGCTTGTCTAAGCACAAGAAGGTGAGCTGGAAAAATAAAACACAACCTCTTTCTGTAAATAGTTCTTGTACTCAGACCAGACCTTGTACTCTACTACCAGCTAGAAAAGAGAGCAGCAGTGGAGGCTGACTGGGGAGATGTGAGGAAGGTGCCACATTCCCAAGAAGCTGAGGAATACGTAAATGGTCCTTTGCATGCTATTTTCATGCCAGCAGCAGCGTGCATTAAGCAGGCACCAATTCTGCCTGTGTCTAAAACCAACTCTACTCAGGGTGCTTCAGTCTTGTCAGAGCTAGAATTTTCAGCATTTATGGATTTGTAGACCTGAGGAAGGATTAAGATACTTTTTTTCAGAGTTGCAGACATGAGTTTGTGGTATTTTGTTTGCCCTAAGCCTCCAGCTGCTGTTCCAGAGGTGTGGAAATTGTTTATAGCCCTGTTCAGATGCCTTAGATTCCACAGAATATTCCAAATAACACAAAGTGCCTATATTTAGGTAACTAAACTGAGACTTAGGTGTGCTCATGGAGATCTCTACAGGTGAACAAGGTATCTTCCTTTGTAACCTGTGGAGTTCTACTCCTTACAGTCAGCAGAGGCCCGATTTTGTTCTCCGTGGTCTTCTGACAGTATTGACAAGGTCTCAGCTTACTGAGATGAGAGCTTACATACCTGCCTCCTACACATCTATATTTGGAGCTGAACCCCACTCTAAACTCCAGTTCAAATTCTGGGGTTTTGTTCTCATTGAAACGGGACAGTTGTTTTATTGCTGTTTAAATTGTGATGATGTCTAAGATGTCTGCAGTTTGAGATTGAATAGGTCATTAATTAAGTCAACTTTAAAGTCTAGCTTGGTGGTGACAGATGCAGCACATTCACCTGAACAATTTGCTACACAAAATTACAGAGAGCAAACTGTGAGCTAAATATGAGCGCGCAGGTTCTCTTCCTGCTGATGTGTTCAGTGGACTGCTCTGGAGAGCAGCATTGCTTTTAACTGAGCATTTACTCTTCTTCATTGCAAGAGAGCAAGCACCTCTCAGTCTAAAAGAACATGGGACTACCAGAAGGTGTAGAAAACGTTCTTTGCACTTGGTCATCTGCAAATGGCTCCAGCCAATTCTGTTTGTTCCTTAGCTCTATCAACACCAAAATGGACTAGAAATTAAAAAAAACAAACCCCAAACATATATCTGTCAAAAGTGAATTATTAAGGGATTTCTTAATTTCCCTCTGATGTTGCACCTGAAAAGTCAAAAAGGAGGATGAAACATAGTCTATTTCATCTAGGTACTGACTATAGATTACAGAAACAGCAGGAGGAAATAAAAAATAACTGAGCTAGACTGAACTTGAACGGTCTTGGCTGGATGAAGAAGAAATGCCCATGGACAAACTCAGAAAGCTCAAAGATTTTGTTCGATTTATCTAAGTAACTTTGTTCACTTGGATTCAGCTCACAAAGTTTGGTGCTTAAATAGGATATATAGTCCCAAATTTGGATGTTGTAATGGGCAATTACCCTTGGGTGAATAAAAATGAGGCAGATTTTGTTTAGCCTATTGCAAATACCTAAGTATGAAAAGCTGAGCTCTAAATATTTGCCTTCCTGACTCAGGACAATTATTAGACATTATATCTTAGGGAGTATGCTTTATGGCTTGCAAATAACAGTCATGTGTTTTAATGTATTTAATTTTACTGGCCTGACTTTCACATATTTTAAGAGCTCTGTACCTCTCCTTGGCAGGAGAAGAAATTTATCTTGCCAGAGGAATATAAAGGGTCTGTAAATGAAAATCAGGGCTCAGTTATTCTATTTCTGAACATCAAGGCTTCAGGTATTAGGCTGTTTGAGATGGTTGTTACCTACCTGACCATAATGTGAAAGTGAAATCATGCAATGAAGAATGTGCTAGGATGAGTAAAATATTTCCCCCTTCTGTTGTGCTATTTTGTTTCCTTACAGTTAAGAGAAGCATAAAATGTGCAATTGAATCCCGTTTGCTTGATATTAAGATAATAATTTCATGCACATACCCGTACAAACAATGCTTCAATGAAAGCTGAATACATTCCTGCGGCCTATGAAAACCTGTAGTAAATGGCCTTACTCTAAATTAACTAATAAAACTTTCCTAATTATGCATGGTAAAAGGGTAAAGGAGAATGATAGCAGGAAATTCCTTTTGCCTCATGCTATGGGTTTGGAAATGCAGTGACATCATTCCTATTGCCAGGCACAAGTGGAGATCATAATGGGATATAATTGTTGCTTGCTCATTTGATTGAACTCCAAAACTATATCAAATAACACTTAATTATGCACTAGAATACCATTACAGAAGAGAACTCAGAACTGAGAGCTCAGTGCAAGCAGAAGCATTTAATAATTACACAACTCCTGTAGAAGCAAAGAGAGAACTTGCTGCTAATTAGTCTGGAATTTTATGCTCACAATATCCTAAGTAAATCCAGTGAAAATTAGTTGGGAGCCTGAACATACAGTTTTACTATAGCTCCATCTGGTACGTGCCCTCCAATTACCCAGCACGTTGGCTGGCTGTTTGAGGGACACATTTGATAGCTGGCCAAGTTTAAAGGTCTGCTGGAGGTAAAACAATGCCCACCCTTTTACAAGGGGATCATTGTTGCTCAACAATAAAGCTCTCTGGCTTATTTGAATGTCAACAATTCAGAAAAGTTGATGTTTGGAGCCATCAAATAAAATGTTTTTGTGAAACAGTTTATTATTTCAGTGGTAATTATTTGAATCATTCATGGTAAAGGATGTTTGCTAATGAGAGCTTGGCTGCTGTAAATTCCAGGGAGACTGAATGCTCTTTGTGCTGACAAAAAGGCCCAAATCACTGGAGAGCGACTGACTGGACAAATCATTCATCTATGCAAATGCCAGCTGAAATGGTCAGATGCATTTATTACCCTGCTCATTATAGTAAACAAGGCAGAAATCGTGACTGGCAGTTATCAACTTGCCCTAAAGTGTGATTTGTTCTCCTACCACTATTTAAATGAGAGGAAGAAAGGCATACCACCAGGGACTTTGTCGGTTTATAAAAGAGTAAATGTCACATAGCCCAGTGCTTAAAGACTTTTGATTGACAAATGTTTTATTTGACATATCAAACAATAATGGTTTTCATATCAAATAGTCCATATTTGTTAGCAGAAATTTAACCCCTGGAAGAGTGAGAACTGATTTTTCAGAATGCTCTGAATCCAGATGGAAAGTTAGAAGCAAAAAGAAACTCTCTAACTGGGTGGACTGGAAGGAGAGTAGTGTGGAAAGATGTTTTTAATGCAGGCTTCAAATGAACTGCCATCTCAGTTGCTTCAAGAAAGTATCTCACATTGGCAAGGCTACTAGCATGTAACAGAAGGAAATAAAAGAGTGATTTATTGTTTTTTCTCAAAGAAAATACAAGAGCCATTTGGGAATTCTAAATAGGACCTTCCCCATCCTCAGACTATGTTCCTAGAACACTTATGCTTGTAATAGGACAGGATATAGCCTGATTTGTTCGAGGAATGTATGGGTTTGACAACCAGAAATTTTACTGGAAAAAATAAAAACAAAAAAGAAGTAGACAAACATAGATCAGAATTCTTATTTGTATTATGAGTGCACAGGTTTGCACAGGTGATCTGTCATTATTGACTATGAACCAATTTTTATACAAGTGGTTCTAAGACCCTGTAAAAATATTTACAAAATCATAAGTTCCCTGATGTTAAGCAAGAAAGAAATGACCCATGATGCTTCATATCATTTGCTGATGATGTCTTTTCACGTTTGTTAGCCAGTGCAAGGGCCATATGGAAAAGCATGTATGCTCCATCCAAATGTGGACGTACACCGTTTGAGAACAACCTCTTCCAGCTTTTTAGAAGTGGGGGGACAAATTGTGAGCCAGATCCTTTAAACACTTTCCACCCAGAGGAATAAACTGGATCTCAAGAATGAGTTGCTGAAACTGAAGAAAAAGCAGAGATCATTAGGTTTTGTAAGAGGAGAATAAAGTCCTTTGATTGTGACTCTTGGGGGAAGGGGGAATGGGGACACACACATGATCCTACCTGTCTCTATCTTCTAACCAATACATAGTGTTGAACTCAGATTCTGAAACCCAGGTAGCCTGAAAGAGAAGTGCTAAGTGGAAAAGAAGCAAGAAAAAGGGTATCAGAAAGATGCTTTGGGTTATCTGGGAAACATAATATGATTTCAATAACGGTATGAATATGAAAAATACTACCTATTAGCCAGAATGATAGAGGGAGGAATTAAAAACAAACAGTGTCTATATAATGCTTTACAGCTCTTGTGAATCAAACATTAACTGATTCATTCTCTCATTAGCTCTGTGAAGTAACATCATTAATCCTCCTTTGTGATGGGAGAGCATCTGCATACATAGATAAGTGATAGATATTTAAGGTCACTCAGCTGGCTGCAGCCAACCTGGGTGTTACTACCTAGAGCATTTGATTTCCACGTGTGTGCAGAGCTATTACTGTAAGCAGGACTATGTACAGAGACATTTCCTACCTGCTGAAAATGGGTCACTACAGCATTAACTTGCACTGCACACCTCTGCTATCAACATTTAAAGGTTCCTGCTTTTTAACATCATAAAAAAAAGCACTTATCGTGGTTATCACTACTGTCATTAGAAACACAGGATTTTTCATTCCAACCTGAAATACTGATTCTTATTCCCAGTATCCAGTGTGTGTGGAGGTAGATCGGCCTGGTGCTTGAGAGTAATACCCTTGGCTAGTCAGGCTGTGCTGCCTTGCATATGGAAGGAAAAATCATCCATAGACATCCTGAAACCACAAGGACATCTGTTGAGATATACCTTGCAGACAGAGGACTACAAAGATTCCTGCTCATCACAATCCAACAGTAGTACTTGATTTTGAGACATCATGCAAAGATAACTGTCAGAAGAGTTATTGCAAATACAGGGAAGAAAATATTCCCATTTTTTTCTAACATGAACTCTATTATTAGGTCTAAGTGCCTTCTCTCACTCTGATTGTAATACATTCTGGATACACATATGAAAAAATGAAAAGTAATTTGTTGCCAGCATCTGCTTTGTAGGCATTTTGACATTAGCCTCCTGTCTTGGGATACATCCAGCTCTTATTCATGGGAGTCTCTGCTCCTCCTCCCTCCTATGCCTTCATGTTCCCCTTTGATCATCCTCATGCTCCTGATTTCTGACTCAGTCTCTCAGAAGTTGGTGTGTTTGAATGCTCCCTTCGGCCCCCCATTCCTGCTGCCATCCATCTCCTTCAGACCTGCCACATCATTCCAGAGTCAGCGCTTCTGCGCATCTTGAGGGTGCTGTCACAAGGGGCTGATTTAACATGGTGGAAGAGACAGACAAATGGTTAGCTGTAGACACAGGGCAGGCCAAGGGAGCTTTGTAAAAGCTATAAATAGCCTTCTTGGGTTTGAGGATTTTGCAACTGAAGAAGGCAAGGTGCTAATGAGGCAGGGAGGAGCACCTGCTCTTCAGTGACATTGAGGGCCTCCACCTTCTCCACTGGAGAAAAAGTTAAAGGAGTTGATTAATATAGTTCAAGAAGGTTTCAGGATTAATTTTCAGGAATGTGAAGTAATCAACATTTTCTCAAGCCGTTAGCAGGTTCAGTCAATAGCAATGCCACCGTCAGGACTAACTATGTGCCCAGAATAAGCGATCACCAGGAAGCCAGGGACAGGACAATGCTCAGTCTAAAGGGTTATAATAATAGAAGAGGGAAAATTTCATAAACAATGCTAAATATCTTTCATTAATGAGTACTGGAAACTCACAGCAGGCAGAAAACACGCTCCCCTCCCCTCCACCTCGTTTAATTTTGCTGGTTATTCCAAGTAACTTGGTATCCCCTGTGTGGAGGTGAGTGGACTGCTTACACATAAGCAGTTTTCTGTGCATCCCAAACCCATGCAGACGCTGCAGATGTTATTGCAGCTTCAGGCTTGAACTGATGATCTCTAGCTATGTCTTCTGAACAGCAAGGAAAGCTTTTGATGCAGGAACAGAGAAATCATTAGATTAAAAAAAACCCCAAAGCAGATTCAAGATAAACACCACTCTTCTGATGAAACTGCTCTGTTTAAAAACTAAGAATAAAATCACTCTGCTCTGAAAAACATATTCCAGTGTTCTTAGCAACTGTACGTGGTTATCATACTTTCGGATAAACTAATTAATTGCATTACCAGTAACTCACTGACAAATCTCATGATATGCTGGAGGAAAAACCTCCAGGAAGAACTGACCTACCTAAGATGTTCCTTATGCTACTTTATAATGGGTTAATTCCAGTCACTTTGAAGTGTACAAATCAGTACAGAAGCAGGTCAACTCTTTTATATATACTTGTAGTCAAAAACTATTTAACAGTCATAATTAGGTGAAGTCATTGGCACATGTGTCTAACAGCCTTAAACTGACGGGACAATGGAACAAATAAACTGTGAAAATATTTCTACATTAAAAAAATTGTTCCTTACATAGTCTGAGCTGTGTCCAATACAAAGATATTAATATCAGCCTTTTCATTATTCAGAATTCTTTCAACAATTGCATCCAAATTAAAATAACCATCGATTTCCATGACAGCATGAATTCATGCTAATTGTACATTAATTCCCAGGATGAATAATTGAGGTATCAGATGCAACAGTTCAAAAACCTAAATCTTGTTTAGTGCTTAAGTAACAAGTTATAAGCCTTATGTTGATCAAGAAAACCATACCTAGGTCTTCATTAACATACCAGGAATCAACCCACAGCTGATAAAATCAGAGACTGTGCAGGTTTAACAGCGTGTGATTCTGTTGTGTTTGACTCAGCCCAAACATATCTCTGTGTTTAAAGTTTCTCAGTGCTGGTAATTTTATAGCTAGGAACCATCACCTCCCATTATGTCATAAGACCTCTCCAAAGCAATAATGATGTGTAGATGTAGAAAAGGAATTATTTTTAAATGATGCCTAGTTTTTCTTGTTTGGGATCAGCTAGTGTTTTACTCCCACTTTCCTGTATTTCTCCTTGGCAATGCTGAACAGAGAACTTACGTGTAGATGTGCTGCCCATTACGATTCCTCTGTGTACTAATATGACACCATGTTGCTTGATATTGCCTCCCATTAACCCTCTATAAATACTACCTAGATCATGAACCTACTCTATCAATTAGGGAAACCAGCCAAATTCTTGCAAGAAAATATGACAATTTCAAAAGCTAAAATGTTGCAAAATAGAAGGAGATAGATAAATAAACTAAGACCCAATTTACTTGTAACTAACAGCTTGCTTTTTTCTGACTAGCTGTAAGATGGAAATAGAGCATCCAGCTCACTGTGGTAGAAAGGTAGAAAATTCCAGTATAATTATTAGTCAAGAATGAAAACACCCCAGACCAGTGGCTTTTATATTCTGGTCATTTGAAGCCCAACACAGTACCCATGCATACTTCAGAAGCGACCTAGTCCAGTTGTTTCTGTTGCCGTAGCAAGTTCATTACTAAGCAGAGAATTCTTGGGTCAGACATCTGGCTGTGCTACTTTGTATTTGTACCATATCCATACTTAAGGGACTTTCAAAAATTAAGGAGGTCAGAAGTGTTTCCTGAGTGTATGTGTGTCTACACATATGGAATTTACAAGCACGCATACACAGTATACCTTTTAGCTGTTGGTATAGCAGGGAAAAGAAGGTGGATACAAGCTTCTAGTTAGAAGCTGAAGCTCATTAAATCTTTCCTGAATTTGGCTGCTAAAAGCTTATATATTTAGGGAGGTGTCAGTTTCTTTATTTACATATTATCTGCTCGAAACAAAAAGAACAAAGATCAAAACTAGAGACTTCTTGCCAGCTTTACACACCTGCCCTAGCAACAGGAGCCCTCTTTCTCAATCCATTTCCCTAGTTTGCTCTATAGTCTGGAAAAATGCCTGAATGACAAGCTCAGACAGACAACCAGAAACCATTTATCCTCAACTCTGAGAGAACTGAATTTCTGCTGGCGAATAGACCTTACCTCTTTGAGAAGATAGGTTCCTTTTTTGTGCCCTTGCTTGCTGGAGAGGACTCATTAAGTTAGCCAAGAGGTCAAAAGGTCATTAAATGCCCAAGTTGTGGTAGATTTCCCATGACTTTTAAAAGTTTGCATAGGTTTAGACTTTCCAGACTTTCCTTCACTAAAATTCAGGAATAATTTTGTTTTAAAAGAAGGCAACAAAATAGGATGCTGAATTCTAATATATATTCTGAACTGTTCGATCACAAAATAAGCTTTTCAAAGTGCTTTGTATATTTCCTCTCCTCTTTTTTTTTTTAATAAAACACAGCAAGCACTATAACCTCCTTAACTTTTTATAGATACATTTTCTTGTATTTTCTTTTAATCCATCAGTTTTACTTTTCATATTTGTGTGATATCTCTAGCAATGGAGAAGGGTACTAAATAAGCATATGGTTTTACTGTTGGCATATTTACATGTCTGAAAGCAGCTTTTCTGCATCTGTGGATGCACATGCTATTTCTGAAAGAAAACTTTTGCCCATCTGATCTATCGGAAGCCTAAGACATCAGTTGCAAATCACCACCACCAGCTTCTTCACTCAGTCCTGCTGATAACAACGCTAACATGGATCCAATTGGAACAGCAATATGAACTTCACAGGACTTTTCAATGCTTTCCAGGTTTCCAAGCCCTGGGTGGAATCATCTTACTGTTTAGAATCTGTAACTCTTCAGCTCTGCTGAGTTCTGATTTGACTGATCATGCCATTGTGAAATATAGCAGCAGTGGATGAGCCACAGTCCATTTTGCAGCCATGGAACACAGCTGACTTTTAAAAATATCTCTGGTCATATGAACGTATTGTAGAGAGTTTAAAATAATTATGTGATGCTCGAAGAGAGGATGACAATGTCTTTCTGTGAGACTAAATGACATATCTCTGTTGAGATCAATATGGCTCAGATGTGCAAACACGGCAGTACTGCACTGCAGCTGTATCTATTCCCCTGGTTTTTGTGCTAAAAAATGCACAGTGTGGACATTATACACATCTATCTCAAAACTACCTGTCCTCTGCTCTTTGCTGCCAGACAGTTCATAAAGCCATTATACATCAAAATATTAAATCACTGATAAATTTCTAAAGAAAAACTAATGGCATGATAAATGATACTTGAGCTGATTAACAATTACTACCAATCAACATCATAAGTCTGATAAAACACTAATTGTCCTTTTAATTGTTAGAACTCTCTTTTCATCATGAAATTACAATGAGACCTTGTTTAAATGTACCTTACAGCTCTCTTGTTAAAAAGAAGGAATCAATTGTCCCTGTTCCTTGAGTGTACCTGCCTGTGATACCTTTCTGCACTCCTAGCAGGCTGCAAGGAAAGCCTAGACTAGAAACAGCCAGCAGTGCACCAGAAGCACTTAGTTTTAGAAATCTGACATTCAGAAGGTTAAAGCAGCAGGTCTGGTTTGAAGAAAGTAGGTGCTTTGCCAGAATTGCCTCTGGGAAAATTTTTATGGCATAGACACCTAGAGCACTTACTTGTCTGCTGGAATAGAAAAATGATGGTAGCCCAAGGGCTAAGGGAATTTTCTACTTATTCTTTCAATTGTTATTCAGGCTTCAATGTTACTGTATATCTTTCTAAAATGTTATATAGGTTTTACAGTCCTGCTCTTAAATTTAAATTGAATGCAGTAACAAGCTGTGCAGTGTCAACACAAAAGCTTAATAAGATTGTATCTATCTCTGTCTCTCTAGATCCCTATACGAAGCCTATTGCTGGTTAAAATTAGCATATTATCCTGACTGGATCCTACTGTTGCTGACAAAGGACTCTGGTCTAAAACTTGTCTGAAGATTTTTGCACAACAACCTCCTTGTATACAGTAGATTTTGCTATCTCAGATTCCCTAATCCTCATTAAAAATCTCACAAAGTCTTCAGTCAGCACATCCTTTCCAGGCTTTCAGATTACTGCTCATATTTCTGCAGAAAGACAAAAAGGAGAGAAGAAAGATGTTTAACCATGATATGTCGAGGTAATACTGTATTTTGATAAATCAGGATTTTCTTTATGCTTTTTTCTTAAAGCTTAATTACATATCACATGGAGTATTTACACAGTAAGGGCAGTGCTTAGCCATTCAAATGATGACTCTGTTACTGTCATATAATTTATAATTTTTATATATCTATATGTAAAATCATATATACTAGGAATATTATAGGAGACAAAGCAAGACATCACCCTTGCTCAATGATTCTATAGCCTAAATTCTATGTGATCTATCAAGTACTAGTAACAAGCAGCAGAGACACAGATGAAACACAGCAGTTGTTTAATAGAATATAAAATTTAAGCACATACTTGTACTGTGGCACATTCTTCTCTTTTATCTTTTGATAAAATACAAGAAAATAAAGATAAAATGCAGTAAATATGATCAACTACACAATACAGTATCTTCATAAAGCATACCAGAGAAAGAATGCTACACAAAATATTGTTACATGGGAAAAAAACCCACAGGGAATAAAAAAATTCCTTTTGAAAAAAGGGTTCAAGCTAACATAAAAGCCAAAGAATTGTTGGGTCTGGCTCATGGAAACACCTACAAACATACTCAATCTCATTGACTTAGTATACTTTCTCTTCCATTTCAAAGAATATATGTAATTTCACATATCAAAAAGCAGTAATGCTGGTCCAAAAGGCATGAGATGTTTTCCATGCTGGGTTAACACCCTGGGATGCAGAGGAAGCCAGAAAGAACAACTCACACCAGTGGCAATGGTGTTATGCATACGCATTCAGTGCTGCTTTGCAGTTAGCACTTGGCTACGTTTGTTGTATTAAAAATAGCTCACTGATTAAAATGATTTCATAATTTTTAGGGTTCAATTTAACACTTTAACATACAAAGCTTTGTGAAGTGATAACAAAATTCAGATCAGTTTCCTGCTGGGAGCAGGACCTGGTGACTTAAAAGTCAGCTAGTTTCCTGCATGAATTGTGTACTTACAAAATGTTTTCTCAAATGATATGATAGAAATAGCAGCACAGGCCTCCTTTGTTTGCAAACTTAACTAAAGTGTTACCCTGTTTCCAGTAGGAGTTGTCTCCTAAGTCTTTACACAAGACACAGGTAAGCCTCACTGCTTCATCAGCAGATTCTTTGTTCTAACTATAAATCCCTTTGCTACATATGCCTTTTCAACATCCACTTTGCCTGGAAAAGTAGATCTGGACATCTTTTGTGAGTGCAGAATATAAATGAGCCTTGGATCTCCAATGACCAATAGCTGATGTGTGGGATCTTTACCTCGTCCTGTGGAAAGTTTCCCTCTGGACATTTTAATTGGTCATCACAATGGTGCCTTGGGATGAGTTAAAGTACCTGACTGTGAACCCAGGACCTAGTCACCTGTCTTGGGAGTCAAAAGTAATTGAAATGTCACCAGTCATATCACTCCCTTATGTGCCTTTGGTATAGACACAGACATAACTTAGTCTCATTTACCCATGCCACTTACATGGCCTTTCCCTGCTCTATACCTATTTTTGAAATAACAGTATTCCTACTGACTTCAGTAAGATTTCCCCTCATGAGCAAGACATGCCACTGCTTATAATAATGAGCAAAACCTGAAGGAGAAGCAGGATGCTGTTAAGAAATTAATTTGGTGATTACAAAGTTTGATTAATACACAGAAGCCAAGCCTCATTCTTATTTTACAAACAGAAGGTTTCCTGTACTGCTCTACCAGTGTATTTCCTTTCAATACAGTGGACTATTTCTGGGACATATTCTATGCATAGTTTTACTGCTGATGTGGATATAGAAATATGTATAAAGTGTTCATGTGCCATAGCTCACTGGAAATTATCTGTCAGCTCCAGATGTGGATAACTGTTAAATAAAAACAGATCATCAATTGATTTTTGCAAAGGCTGTGGAATGACAATTTGACAGTAATTTGGAGCACATCTTGAATGCACATAGCGTGACTTTGAGACAGCAGCCTAGACAAAAAGGACACTGTCACCCAATGTCCTCTATCTCCTTCAATAAATACTGGTCTCTCTGCAGTTTTAAAATGCTACATGCCATTGGGCAGCCTCTGTGAATAATGATGGAGTTGGTTTTGTAATATCTCTAGCTTGTTAAGGATGTGTTCACACATAGCACATCCTATTTGCTGTCTGAAAGCTTGAGGATGGTCTATGCAAAGTGAAGAGAGATGTACCTCCAAACAGTGACACTTTCTGTGCCCCTTAGGCACCTATCACAGGAGTGAATGGGATACCCTGGATCACCTGGAAGTATCCATGGCTCCCCATGATTTATAGAATAAGCCCAGCAGACTAGACTAAACACAGAACTTTGACAATGCTAATTTTAAGAGCAATCTGTTCCAGCCTCTATGAGCTGGCAGATGAGTGGACTGAGAGAAAAACTTTTCATATCCATCTACCTTCAGCACTGATACAGAATTCAACCTCCATACGGTATTAAAATAAACACAGCATAGGAATGATTTGGCCAAACACAGACCTCTGTAAAGATGTCTCTTGCTTGCTTTCTCTTTAGAGCCGCCAATAGACAGAAATAGAAGCTCCTGTTTTTAGGTGATATTTTGAATGCTAATATAGGAATCTTAAATGGGTTAGATAAATTGTGCCTTCCCAGTATTCCCTCTCTCTTCATTTAATTTGAAAAGGGAGGATAGCATGTAAGGTACAAAACCTAAAATGAAAACAATAACGTAAACAAAATAAACTACAAAAATTCATCTTCATGCCTAACCTATTTTCTGACGCACCAAACTTATTCAGAGTTTTGTTTCCAATTTTAATTTGTATTAAAAATTCAAACTTCGAGTTGGACACTTCCTGGGAAAGTTATTGAAAGCACCTTTATAAATACTCTTGTAGCTTGCATCCAATTGTAGGATTGAGGTGAGGCCTAAATGATGCCAAAAGGCCCTCTGCACTGCTGTCACTGAAACCTGAAGAGTCTACCTTCCTCTTCCACAGAAGCAGTGCCTTAAAATTTGGGGCTTAAATTGTTATTTTAAAATAGTACAGTAGTGTCTTATGCACATAAAACATGTGTGTATATATATATGTGCATTTCTGTATGTGTGCACACAGGTGTATGATTCACCTATAAACTGGTCATCCTGGCATGTCTGTTGTGGAAAGCAGGGTTGTGTGGTGGCTTGTCTGCTGCCACAGCTAACAACTGAGATGTACTCTATACTAAACTCACAGATTTCTATATTTGCAATTTATTATAAATGCATAGAATTTATATTAAAGCATTATACAAAAAGTACTTTAGATAGCAAGCATTTGTATGTTTTCTGGATTTTTAGAATTATATTTGACCACCTAGTACAAGTCAGCAATTCTATTTTCTACTGTAACTAAATGATCCCCAGTACCATCTAACATGAAGCATTGCTGGAGACCTGAGAGGACCAAATAGAGTAACAGCAATTTTGGCGATCATTGCAGAAGCTCTAACTGGAAGGGGTGGTTGGGAGAGAAAGCACAAGTGCTTGGACATATGTACCAAATTAAGTTATATGGACACAAATCATGACACTTTCTTTGCAGCATGCCAGATAAGAATCCAAGAGGCACCGCAGTGCGCTGGAATAAGTAGTCATTAAGATCAATTAAAAACATAGCCCTTATGACATGCTGGGAACTCAAACATGACTTTGAAAGCATAACCCAATTGGGCTGAGGCTGGGGGGAGACTGACATGCTGCCTGGTAAAAAGCTCTGGGAGAAACCAAGATGGGGCTCGTCATGGGCAAGTGGGCTCATGGCACCCACCTTACCACAGCCTTCATATCTGCAGAGGTAACACAACACAAGGCAGAGTGGGCCTGAGTCACAAACCACAACATAGCAATAATTCGACACCCTGGAGGTAAGGGATGCCATCCAGAGGGACCCTGACACGCTTGAGAGGTGGGCCTGTGTGAACCATATGAAGATCAACGAAATGAAGTGCAAGGTCCTGCACCTGGATTGTGGCAATCCCAGACACAACTACATGTTGGGCGGAGAAGTGACTGAGAGCCACACTGTGGAGAAAGACTTGAGTGTGACAACTGATGAAAAACTCAACGTGAGCTGGCAATGTGGGCTCACAGCCCAGAAAGCCAACGGTGTCCTGGGCTGCACCAAAAGCAGTGTGGCCAGCAGAGGTAGGGAGGTGATTTTCCCCCTCTGCTCTGGCGAGATCGACCTGGAGTACTGTGTACAGTCCTGGTGTCCCCTGTGTAAGACCATGGAACAGCTGGAGCCAGCCCAGACTACAGCACCTTCCCTACAAAGACAGGCTGAGAAAGTTGGGGCTGTTCAGCCTGGAGAAGAGAAGGTTGCATGGAGACCTCATGGCAAAGTTCCAGTATCTGAAGTGGCCTACAGGGAAGCAGGAGAGGGACTCTGCATCAGGAACTTTAGTGACAGGACAAGGAGTAATGGGTACAAATTGAAAGAGAGGACATTTACGTTAGACATTAGGAAGAAATTCTTAACTGTGAGGGTGATGAGACACTGGAACAAGTTGTCCAGACAAGCTGTGGTTGCCTCATCCCTGGCATTGCTCAAGGCCAGGTTCGATGGAGTTTTGAGCAAGCTGGTCTAGTGGGAGGTGTCCCTGCCCATAGCAGAGGAGTGGGAACTAGATGATCTTTAA
>VZTJ01000255.1:734694-811711 GCA_013397795.1 Orthonyx spaldingii
GGTACACACGAGCCGGCGTTCGGCGGAGGGGGGAGAGGAGGGAAACGATGGCGTGCGGCACCAAGTGCCCCCCGTGCGCGGCGCCCCCCGCGAGCAGAGGGCAGCCCGTTGGTGTCGGGGCGGCGGCGGGGCCGGGCCGGGCCGGGCCGGGCCGGGCCGGTGCTGCTGTCGGGGAAGGGACGCGGAAGGCAGGAGCGGCACCGGGCAGTCTCGCCCGCGTTTGCACGCCGTTGTCCCTGGGCGTCGGCGGGAGCTGCCCCCCTGGGGAAGGGAGCTGCCCCCCTGGGGAAGGGAGCTGCCCCCCTGGGGAAGGGAGCTGCCCCTGCCGGTAGAGAGCGCGGGCGCCCAGGGAGTGGGAAGTGGTAGGGATGGGATGGAGCTGGGAGGAGGGGAGGAACAGTGCCGGGACCAGACAAAGCGGGCAGGGCTGGTGCGCGGGTTGTGCTCCTCTCCCCTGCGGGTCCTCCGCCGCTGCTCGGTCCTTGCAGTGTTACACACTTACATGGCTTCACCCAGTTGCCCGATCACAACACAATAGATAGTAGGATTGGAGTTGAACTAGAGATACTATTTTGTTTTTTAGGTATGTACTTTGGGGTGCTTCACTTGTGGATTGTTATTTGCTACCAGTGCAGGCTGACAAATGGACATCAACTGGATGTGAATGGATATGATTAAGACGAGAGAACACAGTCTTAAGCTGTGCCACGGGAGATTTAGGTTGGCCATGAGAAAGAATTTCTTCACAGAAGGGGTGATTAGACATTGGAATGGGCTGCCCAGGGAGTGATGGAGTCACTGTCCTTGGAGGTGTTAAAAGAAACATGGCACTTAGTGCCATGGGATAGATGACATGTGGTTTTAGGCCATTGGTTGGACTTGATGATCTTGGAGGCCTTTTCCAACCCAGTTGATCAAATGATTCTGTGACAATGAGAGATAACAACTAGATGGCCTAATAGCTGTGATCAGTGCAGTGAGGAAGCAACTGACCAGCAAGTAAATGCTATAGAGAGTATGCCTGCATGGAGAGGCAGTATGATATCTCAAGAGAAAAGTGAGAAGGCAAATAAGACAAATGCACGCAAATTCCTTTTTAAAAGGAGTATGGGGAATTTTAAATTTTCTTTTCTGTTTACATGAAGAGGAGAGTTTCACCACAGCTGGAAGGGTAGTTGTTCAGAAGAAAGGAGTATAATCCGGGTAACTTTAGGCTTTGAGTGAGAAAGGGCTAACTGATGATTTACTCATATTGAGAAACAATTTCTTTTATCTGGGAAAGCCACCTCCATAAGACAGGATGGCCACTTGAAACGCGTAATAGGTGCTGAAGGAACTTTTGTCTCCATTGTATCTCAATGCTAAACCACACGATGAGTTTGGTTCTAACAGAAAGACAGTCAGTGAAATCTGAATCAGAATCTGAAATTCTTGGATTGTGCACGTTTTGGTGCTCATAAAGGCAGCACAAGATTTTAGATAGATAAAATTGCCATGTATTCCAATTTTTTTTCAAACAGTAAAATTATAAGTAAGAAATGTATAAAATGGCTTGTTTTAGTGCCAGAACATATTATGGGAAGAAACACAGCAAATGGGACCTGAGTTTAAAGTATACTTTAAGATCTTATTAATTTTTAATTAATAATAGCTTCTAGTTTCAACAAGTTGAGTGTAGATGTTGGTGTAATCTAGGTAATTACAGCAAGAGATGCTAACCTGTGGTAAAAGTACTCTGTTTTAGACTGTAATGTAAGGATCCAGTATTCCCTCTGTGCATTAGTGTACAAAGATAATTAAGAGATTTCCCATTTACTATCTTTTATCTAAGACACACATATTAAATTGCATTAATCTTTCTTCAGAGAGAGTGCAAGCCATTGTTTTTGTCATTTATACATTCTTTGTAATTTGTCAATGTTGATGTTTCTTTTATAGTCAAATGAAAGAAAACTCTGCTCACTGCTCCCAAATGTGAGATTAGCAAAGCTGGTGTAAACAGGAATTATTATTTCACTGGCTTTCAAAATCAAACCTGGTGTATGCATGACTTGCATGTACAACATTTGCTTCTCTTGAAATAGTACGAACTCTTGCCTATCATGTGCTTTTCCAGGGATGGCTCAGGGATAAAATGTGCCATCTTTCTTTTTTCTTTTTTTTTTTTTTTTCTTTTCTAAATCTAGTATCTGTTACTTGTTATGTTTTCACACACATCCTTCCTTTCACAGCCCCTTGAAATCTCAAGTATTTTTCTGTGTATTTCCCACCTTTTCTCAACAGTCTGGTTGGTGAATAGCTCTGTCCTGTTTCTGCTTGTATGGGATAAAATTGTGATTATTGAGAAGTTGCATTTGCCAAACCAACCCAAATGAATAGGTAGAATCATAGAATATCCTGAGTTGGAAGGGACCCATCAGGATCATCGAGTCCAACTCCTGGCCCTGCACAGGACACTCCAACAATCACACCATGTGCCTGAGAGCATTGTCCAAATGCTTCTTGAACTCAGACAGGATTGGTGCTGTCACCACTTCCCTGGGGAGCTGGTTCCAGTGCCTAAGCATCCTCTGGGTAAAAACCATTTTCCTCATATCCAACTTAAACCTGCCCTGACTCAGCTTCGTGCTGTTTTTTCAAGTACAATAATCATTAATTGGATGGGTTGCTTCAATGCTGGAAAATAGATTTGTGTACAAAAACTCCCTGTAAAAAGAGGCAAAGTAGACTGAAGAGATCTAGTGCTTTTGAATGCTTTAATTTAATTAGTGCCTTTTCCCATGAAATCTCTGCAGAAACTGTAAGACATTTTACTTTATTAAGGTTTGCTGTGCTTGGAAGAAGGAAATAGTGAATTACAGTCTTAGAGCCTTTCTGTATGTATAGCACAAAGAGAAAAGGGGTTGTTTGGAATAGAAAAAGGGAGTTTGCCCATATAATTGAAATAGTTGTCAATTAAATAATAGTCTGGGTTAGGGATTTTGTAAATAATGTGATGGACTCTAATGTATTTTGAAAGAAAATATCTCTTTAAAAAAGTTTTATTTCAGGACTAGTCCAAAGTGGTTTTCTGGAGTCCTGTCTGTCTCGAAAAAGTAGAGATAACGTTTTGGTGGCCCTTTGAGCTGGTCTAACTTGGGGCCTGTGCAGTCTTGCTCCCGCCTCAAGCCAGCACTGACATGCATTGGTTTGGGGAGGAGAACAGACTGAAAACTACACTTGCTTGCAAGAGTGTTTCACCTCTGGCTGGACAAGTCCCAGGACTCCTCTGGCTCTCCAACAGAGCCAGCTGGAAAGGTGGCTGTGAAGCAGAGAGGGATGGGGCTCTGTGGTGCACGAGGTGGAAGGACAGGGCTCATGCAGCCCCAGAGACAGGCTGGGAATCGGATCCAGCCTCAAAGTGCAAAATGGACACGTAGGCATAGGATAGCAGCTCACAATGTCATTGTGTGTTAGATACACTTACAAGAAACCTTTATTAAGCTTTAGTTTGGCATAATTATACCTGTACAAAAAAAAATTAGTAGTATACAACAGGCCAAAGACACAGCCAGAGATTGGAAGGCATAGTTGCATGGGCCTAAGTAGAGCTCTCTAAAATAATCCAGCAATTTGAGGGAGGGGGGAGTTTTCAATGTAAACTTTGCATGTACGTGAGCTCCAGAGCTGTTTATCTTCATGCTTTGCGTAGACCTGAATCTGCATTTTTATCTTTTTTTGCAAAGTTAAATCCTTGTAATTAGAAATCAACTTGACTTCTGGTAGTTCCTGAAAAAATCTCTTTGTATCATCTGGCCCTACTGATCTGTATTTAATGTAATTCTTTCACAAGCTTATTATCCTTTAACCTCTGAAGTAATTTTTCATTCATCTTTTAACTCCACGCAATTCTTAAAGCTTCTTTTAAAATGCTAGAAGAATTCCTATTTGTATTGTAGTCCTAACGCTTATTTAATCCTTCTTTTGTAATAGTTTTGTCTTACTTGTTATAAACTACTAAATCTGATATTGTTCTTAACTCTTTAAAACTAATTTGCCTCCACTTGTATTGACTATTAGTCTATTGTTTAGACTAATATGTTTTCATGGAAGCTTTCTGTTCCTACTTACTTACTTTTGACCCTGTTGACCAATGCCAGCCAAAACTGACAAAGTTGTGTCATTGTAAAGGATACTGAATTTTTACAGGTTTTATGAAATCGTCAAGTTGCTAGAGGGAGAATGACCCAAGTTAGCATTACTGGTAATGGAAAACCTGCAGCATGATTTCAGGTTATTTCCTCTGTTAGACCTGGCTTAAACTGGCCAACTAGCTGATGTACAGCCCTGAACCACTGGATGGTTTTGCTGCTCTTGGACAAGCTGATAAGGAGCACAGCTGGGTTTTACAGCAGTGCCACGAGAGCTCCAGGCTGTGGCCAGAGGAAACCTGGAGTTTGCAGTGCAGATGTGAAGTTGTGTTGGTTGTGTGTGTGAGATGAGTTATTCCCGCCTGATCCTGAAGTACCACAGCTGAAAGATTCTTGAAATTGAGATCTGTAAAGCCATAATTTCCTTGGAGCAGCCTTCAAATTGTGTTAATCAGTAAAATTTTGAGTTTGAAGGTGGTGTATATGCTGATCTACCCATGATTCCAGAGCTTGCTAGCAGAGCATTTGTTGAAGTTTAATGCCTATTGGCATGTTCTTTAAATAGATCTTTCTTTTTAAGAGGGGAAAAATCCAGAAGGATAATGTATTTGTAATCTTTACTTATATCTTATGGCATCTCTGCTTTGAAAAAATACAATAAAAATTTTCAGTTTGGAGTTGTTTCTTTTTTGTTTCCTTTTTTTCTTTTAAGGAGGAGAGGTTCGGGGTTGTGCGTTTTTTTCCAGTGTCTTTTTTGAAAGGTGGCTCAGGTTGTTTGGGGGAAATGTGACATTGCTGGTTGTTGGTGTTCCAGGGGAGCTTGAAGTAAATCCAGCATACTGTCTTACGCATTCCCTTCTGCACTGAGTATCAGGAGTAATTCATGTTGTTGACAGCTACATCACCATGTGAAACTAAACAAAAAGCCAGTAATAGAAGAGGCAAGAAAGTGAGAATTGAGCACTTCATTAGTAAACTTCCTTTCTGTCATGAGTAAGAGGGGCAAATAGTGCAGCCTGTCCTTATCTGTTAACCACAAGTGCCTTCTTGCAGAAAATGTTCAGGCGTCACCTCTCTGTGTTTGTGAATATGGGAACAAGCGATTGACCCAAAAAACATACACTGTGGATTTGTATAGAGACTTCAAAAATTTTCCATTTGTTTAATTGTTTACCCTACTTTAAGCTTATGCTTTCAAAAACACTATAGTATGGTCTCACTTGTACTCATTGCAAACGTTAAGTATGTGGTTTGTCTGCCTGGCAGTGTGAGGCATCGTGTCAGTTGTTACTTGAGGTGTCTTCTGCAATAGAAGGGTCATGTCTGTTGGTTCAGAGATTGCCACAGTGTGGATCCTGGGGTAAGTTAAGCAGCAACTCCAGCACGGGCTGTTGGAGAAACGTTTATTCTATTTTGAGATAAGCTTAGTCATCCCTGTTTTGGCTTCTAACGGATTACAGGCACTACCCCTTATTCTCTCCTGGTAAAGCTGATGGACAAGTTAATGAGAAGGCCAGTTTGTGAGGAACAGTTTGTGGTGCTGGAGGATGTGAATTCATAGCCTGAGTGTGTTGTGTGGTGCCAGCAGAAATCGGAGAATACGCTCCACGTTTCGTTGTGTGTTGGTAAAACTCACAGTTTACATCACGCAGGTATGGAGCAGCTGCTCAATATGGGACAAGCATATGTAAGAGGATCTTTATTAGCAGGGAATATGATACAGCCCTCCTGTGTCCTGTAGAGAACATTCAGCTGTAAATGTTTCTTCACTGTTGTAAACAGAAAACTTTAGTGAAGTAATTTACTTCTAATTTAGCTTTTTCTAATTGTTAAACCTGCTCATTTGATTGTTTTACTTGTGCTGGTGTAGGCTGTATAAAACACATTGGTATCCTTAATTAAGAGTATATTTTGTATTGGGCTTTTTAGATACGCAGATTTAGTACATTTTGTGTTTAACTGAATTGTTACTTTAATGAAAATATTTTCTCTTGTCAGAATTAAAATGCTTTCTATGGGGACTTCTGCTTCTGATGCCAGGACTCTTTTGAAGACCTCATGTGTTGCATGGCTTAGAGAAAGATGATGTTGTTAGTGAATTCTGAGCATCCTTCAGGAGGTTGGTGACCCTTCTGTCGTTGGTGTGTGCTGTCATGGACAACTTCAAATCCTAACGTCGGTATTTTTGTGACTGTGTTTCAGATTAGTGCTCTCACAGAGAAACCAGTGGGTTAAGTTTAGATTAACAGCCCAAAAAGTTGTTCTTTTCACTCTTAAAACCATTTGCATTTTTTTTTTTTAAGAAAGTAAAACTTTTTCCAATGGTTTTAAGAAGCTGTATCTTCACAATGGGAAAGTGTGTCTTCAGATAATGCTTTCACAGTTGTTTACAGGAAGGGCCAAATTTCTTTTCATACTTTAATTCATTTCCCTGAGTCAATATAATTTTTTTCTCTTAATAAATCCCTGAAGATAATGCTTATTTTGACCATTAGTTTTTTTGTTACTGATTTTGGCTAATGTTTCTTCATAGTCTTGTCTTGTTTTAAACAAAAAATAAATGGGAAGTAAGGCAAAAAGTAAATGAGAAGCCACACTTAGTAGCTTCCAACTAAGCAATTGCCTTACAATAAAATACAATAATTTATTAATATTTTAGTAGCAGTGCTTTGTTTAAGAGGATATTCAAAAGAGCACAATTTGCTTTCTAAGAATGCTGTATCTGCTCACTGTGTTTATTCATTCTGTTTTATCAGCTCTTTTTCAAAACACCACAGGCAGTTAATGCACCTTATAAAGGACTCCTGACTTTTTGCATCTTCCTAAGTCCTATCTAGATGCCTCCAGTGTTTCCCATGTTAACAGTTCTGAGCATGTTTTACTACATGTGCCTTCGGCGCCGAGCTAGGACAGCAACGAGAGGAGAAATGAACAGTCGGAGGGCTATTGAATCGAACACCCGAGCCTTACCTATCAATGTTGAAATAGTTCAGTATGCCAAAGAAGTGTTGGATTTCAGCTCTCACTATGGTAGTGAAAACAGCATGTCGTATACCATGTGGAATTTAGCAGGTATTCCCAACGTGTACCCTAGTTCTGGTGACTTTACCCAGACTGCTGTCTTTCGAACTTACGGGACCTGGTGGGATCGTTGCCCGAGCGCTCGGCTGCCTTTCAAGAGGACACCATCCACCTTCTGTAGCCAAGACTATGTGGAACTTGCTTTTGAAGAACCAGTTTATCCCACTGCAGTGCACATTCTGGAAACCTATCATCCTGGAGCTGTAGTCAGGATTTTGGCATGCTCTGCAAATCCTTACTCACAAAATCCACCAGCTGAAGTAAGGTAATTTTTTTCTATTTATGCTTTCCTCTGAGATGTTAAATGCTACAAATAGGGTTGTTTAGTGAACTTTGCTTCCTAGTATTTATCAGTTTTGTATCTGACCCACTAAAATTTTCTTTATTTCTTCATGTTTTTAAAACTGTGGTAACTTGTTTTGATAACTTCAGAGATGTGGATGTTTTGTAGGAATTAATGCATCTCCTAATATCAAATTTAATTTGTGTAATTATAGTTTTGGTGTTGAAATTTTTATGGGCAATAATTACTATGTCTGAATAAAACACTACTTTTGAAATGCTAGGTCTGAGCTCTTCCTTCAGTAGGAAGAGGAAATTGTGTAAAAGAGGCTGAGGATTCATTGTTGCTGTATTATCTTGCTTCAAGTAGCCAGAGACTCTTTCTTCTCTGTATGCTTTAGGTTGCAGGTAAAGTACAATCAGGCACTGTAACTATTCATATGGAAATGAAGCTGAAACCAGAAGCACAGAACAGTGAGACAAAAAGTGCCATTTGTCTGATCTTTATTTTTGGTGTGATCAGAGGGTGTGAGCTGCACTTGTTTTCACACTCACTTCAGCTAAAAGAAACAGATTTGATCCTGTTGGTTTTCCTCATATTCGGAAGTCTTGATGGAATTCCAGTTGTGGGGTTAGAAGTGTGGTGACCTGGGGAATGATGAGATAGTAAAAAAAACCACTGTGTATGAGGTAAGAAGCCCTTAGTGGGTAGGTGAGGAAACAGAAGTGGAAGGAGAAAGAGAACAGGTCAAAGCACATAGTGGGGAAAAACATTGGGAAAAGCTATCAGTATATGCAACTGAAGTATTCCATACCAAAAAAAAATTAAATGATACCAAAGATATAAAAGAAGGGAGAGCTCATAGAAGAAATACTTAACAAAATGTATCCTGTAAAAATTAGTATGCCAACAAATACTATATTGCTATGATATACACACTTTAGTCATGTAAGCAGTGCTAGCATGGATGTTGGGTGATTTTTTTCCTGACTTGCCTTTTACAGATGCAGGTAAAAGGTATATTTTTAGGTCTAACTTAGTATCTCTTGCTTCCTAATACTAGGCCATTGATGTTCATTCAAAAACCCTTGGAAAATCAGGTGTCATGGTTCATATTCAAAATTCCCAATTAATATATTTTGTGTGATTCTGTCATCTACAGTGGTTAAGTGCAGTTGCTTGTTTTACAGGTGTAATGAGAATATGTTGTATAGCTCAAAAGTAAACATCCGAATTCAAGGAACGGTGATAGGTCAAAGTAACAATAATAGGCCACCTAACTTTAGAAGTATGAGTGCATTTGGCACTGTGGTACAGAACTTATTTACAGAATGGTATGTGGTGATGGCAGCTTTAAGACTTTCAAATTCAGAACTAATGTGAAATGACTTTTGGACAATTACTCTGTGTACTTTCATTTTACTTTTTTATTTTATGATGTAGATTTTACTTCTTTATGATGGAGCACAGAATGGAGGAAAGCTCAAGGAATATTAACTGAAGGACCTATTTAAATATGTGAACTTTAAAAAAAAAAGGGGAAGTTGTTCAGAGAGTTAAATGGAGATTAAGTGGAAATACTAATATAAAACTTTGGGGTATGTGCTTTAAGACTTCTCTTGAGGTGTGGTCAGAGTGAGAGCTCAGATGCCCTTGTGCCCTTCTTCATAATGAAGTTTCTGTAGGATCTTGCTTTTTAGTTTGTAGGCAAGAATACCTTTTGTCCTGCCTGCATAGGTTAACAGCTTTTCCGCTTAGAAAAAGGTTGTCTCAGGCATCCTTGAAAACTGTGAGTGCTGTCTGTGCTGCTGTCTCTTCAGTACTTGTTAGTCTTGATGCTAGAGAAGTTAGAGAGACCCTTTTTTTTCTGTTAGCTTACCTTTCAAGGAGGACTTGTCCATTCAGAGCTGCACCTGTGGTTTGTCTCCTTATAAAGGAGGCAAATGTCTTATGTATGGTGTCTTGAAGGGAAGATGAACCCTTTCTCCACATGAGGTACACAATATTTTTTCTCTGTTTATTTGCTCACCTTTATGAGGGGAATGTGAAGAGTTGCAAGAGTGCAGTCTCTTTTCTGCTTCTGTTCTTGGTCCCTTGTTTTTACTTCCAAAAATTCTCTGAGATATTGGCTAAGAATTCTTTCTTTGAAGATGGAACGCTACTTGTAATCTCAGGTGATTCCTTGTTCAACTGATGTTTTGGTCTTGAAGCACTGCCATACTATTTTCTTCTGTTAAAAAAGGCCATGGCCTACTTACTCAAAAGGCACTTAGAACCTTGTTTTCTGCTTCTGACTATTTTGATATTTGGTTTTAAATTACCTTATTACCAAAGAAACCCTTCAGTGCTGCTTTGTTTTATCAGCTGATGCTGTATCTGTTTCTGAACACCAGTATAGAAAAGGCAGGTCATTAGGAAAGTTCTTTTTTGCCAGTTCTTTCTTTTGATATACAAAGAAGGCCAAACTAACAGTGAAGTCAGAACTGTTGAGATGGAAAAGTCTGTACAGACTTGCTTAAATGTTATGTTTAGTGAATTATACTGGTCCAACTAGGTAATATTTTTTTTCTCTTTGATTAGTATTCCATTTGCACACAGCTCATTCCAAACTTTGCTGTGTGCAAAAACTTCTAGGCTACAAGAGTCTCTGTAAGGAGCTAGTCTATCACAGTCCTTGCTCAAGAGAATTTTATATATTTTTGTTAAAAAATGGCTAACAGCCACATACTTGGTCAATGTCTTACTCACTTTATGCTTCAGTTGCATGAAAGAACAACTCATGCAGGTGTTCAGGAAATGGTCTTTGGTCACGTTCCTCTGTTGCCGGTGCACTGAGTACTGCCGTCACAGCTTTGTATGATGCTGTCTCAGGTGAGCTTTATTCTGAGTATCTTTGGAGGTGGGGTTAGATCTTCATGGAATAGGAATAAGCATTTACTTCTCAGAGGGCATGTAATTGTTTTGATGTAATCCTAATGCTTAGAACATGACAGTTTGAAGTTTTTTTTGATTTTGGTTTAACCAGCATCCAACAACTGGAGGATTGTCTGTCCTCTCATAGCTTTTGCTGCTTTAAACACAGAAGGCATTACATCACTTTTCTCTACATAAAACAGTTTTTAAAAATCATAAATATCAGAGAAACTGCTGTTCTAACACATGGAAACCTTTTTTGCTTTTCACTTGTACCTGTCATACCTTGACTGGTGAGAAGTGTTTGGTGATTCCTTAAACTATACTAACATTCCATAAACAGATTATATATATGAAATATCTGAGTGCAGAAAGCCCAAGAAAAAATTAATAGTCTGAGATTAAGGAAATATTGTAACATAAAATCTCTGTTCTTATGTGGTAAAGAAATGAATCCCTATTTTTGATTGTATTGTGTTATGATCATTATACTAATATGGTCCTGGGACTTTGTACTATAGTGCACATTCTGTATTTGTAGTGTTTGGTGACAATGCTGGGTTGTCACTAAGCTTCAGCCAGTGGAAGAGGCAGAGCTCTGCACAGGTGTGGTGGGGACAAATGCAGCTGATAGTTCAGCATGAGCTGAACCCAACCAAGAGAGTTTTCTTTGTTTCTCATAGTGTATTAGATTGATGGGTAAGATATAGCTAGCTTCTGTGAGGAGAAAAATGTTTTGTTTCCTGGTTTTTTTCCTCTTTATTTACCTAGAAGGCTTATTCTTGATGATTCCCTAATGGCTTCTTCAGTGTCAGCCCTTTTGAAACATTTTGATATTCTTAATAGTTAGCTATTGTTAGTCTTTGTTTGAATGGGAGTTATCATGTAAAAAATATTTTTTTCAGAAGCTTTTAAACTTTTTCCTTTTATAAAAATAACTTCAGTTTATAAGTTTGGAATATGAAAGAAAAAATCGGTCCCTATTCTCCTGTTGTGGTCTTTTTTAACTTAATTTGACAGTTGTTTTTATATCATATATGTTATAGTGACACTGTATATTCATGTGCTTTTATAAAAGCTCAAAGTCAGAGATTCCTAACGAGTCTGAAATGTGTGGCTGTACTTGGGGTGGTATTTCTTAGCATATGTCCTTACTGCTATGCAGTGATTGCTTCTATAATAACTAGAGATTATCTTGTGATTAATTTTTCCTTGTTTTCTACAGATAAAGTGTGACACTGATTAGGTTTTGTCTCACGGGTGAGATACCATGATCATTTGTCTGGGACCACTTCCATTCTGTCTTGTGTATTCCTCTTATTTATTTCGATTTAATTTGTTTCATTTCATGTCATTTAGACTTTTGCTAGAAAATCGAGCATGGCTCAGTATTTCCAAGCTTAGCTGTGTTTGCTAGATGCAAAGTTTCTGTTTCTGAAAGTCTTAAAGCCTGTAGAGGCAGAAACTGCTACAAACCAGAGGAGCAGGCTAATGAAGATGGACAAAATAAAAGACTCCTTCTCCTTCCAAAAGGAAGTTTATTGTGTTTAAGCAGCCACGACAGGGATGAAAAATGTTTGATGGAGAAAACATCCCCCCTTTTAAAAAAAGGGAGTGAAACCAGATAGACAGTTTACTGAATGTAAAATATCATGACTTCTTATTTGTAGAGAGTGGCATTCAGATGGTTCTTTCACTCTACCTTTTATTCCCTGTGAATCTCAGATGAAAACACCCAAAACTGATACCATCAACACACTAGAGTGTGATAAGGAACCTTCAGGTCTGTATCTCAGCTATGTGTAACACACAAATTTTAGACATTTGCATCTTTACTTAAAACTTGTTTTGACATCTGCAGGCAAACAGCTTTTTCTTGTTCAGATTCCTGTCATAGAAAAATGAATTCTGGATTCATGGAATACAGTCATTTTTGAGAAACCCCTAAAAAACTCATGTAGACAGGGCAGTTACTTGGGGTACCTTTTGCTCTTTTAAATGTCCTGAGCATTCTTGGAGTCCTGTCTGCTGTCTCTAGTGTTTCAGAATTGAACTCTTGGTAGAAATGAAAATTTGCTGTGTATTTTCCCATAGTAATTAGGCTGCTGTGAACTCTGCTTACCAGCTGAATCTGAATGATTTTTATTTGTGCTCATGATTTCCCAGTCTTCCCTGTCTTTTGTGTTTGTGAACTCACAGCTGAGGTCGGGGTGCCCTTTCCAGGTTGGGTTGAACTAGTGTGCTGAAGTATCCCTGGCATGTTTGAAGGCAGGAGATGTTTTCTTGTAAGTAATCTACAGATTTTTGCAGTGCAGTTGCTTGGCTAGGAGCAGCATATGATTATAATTGTTGCAGAAGTTGCATTTTCATCAAAGGTGTGGTTAAATTCTCTGAGCTTTCTTATGTTCTCCTTGTTGGTCTATCTGGAGCTTTCCCTTCCACTGGCTTTTAACTCAGCTATTAGTTTCTTGAGGCAAGACATTTATTGGATTGCTTGTAATGCTTTTTTTTTACTTCCTACACCTATCTCAATTTGACAATACAAGAAACCTCAGCAATTGCAAGCAAAGTTTAATCCTGTATTGCTGGAGAGAAATCTGATTACTTTTCCTAGAAGCCCTTTTTCCAAAGACTCTCTCTTATTACATATATTTCTTCAGAAGTAACCAGATCTGCTCAATCATCATCTGAGCCATTAAAAGCCTTTCCGACAGCATTAGGTCAACGAAAAATTAAGCAAGCATTCAACATGTGCTCTCATTTGACACAGACCTTACAAGTATGATTCTCAGCCTAGAAATCACTAGACTGTATTTTCCTTCATGGTGAAGGAAGGGGAATGAGAATATTTTTATTTATTTTTTTTACTACATAGGTGTATGGAGTCTTTAGTATCAGAGAAAATTGAGTTCCTGTCTGTCTTCATGAGACAGAGAGAAATTTAATAGGAAAACTGAATCCATGGCTGAATGGAGAGAAACTCACTTAATGTCCTCTTTTTCTTCAATTACTAGAGAAAATAATAGAGATGTTGCTGACTCTTATTCAGGCTTTGCCTGACACTCCTTGCTGGAACAACTGACGCTTTCTAGCACATTGCTGATGAAACCTTCTTATCAAAGCATTTTCATTGTGACATCTTTGATCAGCTGTTACTGTATATCTGCAAGACTGGAGGATAAACAATGTACTACCTCCAGTCATTTGATTCTACTTGATTTTTTAAGAGTCAGCTGATTAACTTGGGACGTGGGGCAGGCAGAAATCCTTTGACTTCTTTGAAGGTATTTATTGCAATTCAGTTTCTCTTTATTTTGGGTTAAATAGTTTATTGAGTACGGTAAGCTTGGAACAAATCAGGCAGGCAACCTTAGTAGGTAAACTGATTTTGATACATATCCTCAAACCAGAACTGACTGTAAAAATGCCTTTCTTGTGAAAGATTTTTAAACGGATTACTATAACAAAAGAATGTTAATGTTACTATAACAAAAGAAGAAATAAATTATTGCTGAAGCCTCTTGGAAATTTAGACTTTTTGATCCCGTTTTGAATTCTTCACTTCCATTCCAATTACATGCAGCCCATTTAAGTATCACAGTGGTGATTCTGGAGGAAGAGACCACTTCTACTTGCAGTTATGTGTTAAGGGCATGCCTACACATGGGAAGGATTTACCAGCCCTGACTCAGAGCAATTGCTGTTGTCTGTTCTTGTGTGTGGTGCCGCCAAGGCAGAGAACATCATAAAATCAACCTGGTAGACTTGAGGTTTTCCAGATAAACCAAGAACTAACTCCTCTGAAGTTAGATTGGTGGACTGTTGATGAAAAGTAACCAGTATGACAAGGACAGTGGAAAGGTGTCACGGGTTTTGTTGTTCATCAGCATTTGGTATGTAATGTGGAGTTTCACAAGATTGTGAGGTGATGCTCCATGTCTTCCATTTGCTCTAGTTCTTTACAAAGACTGGAAACTGGGTAGTGCTTGCTGGAGTTGGTTATTGCACTGCAATTTGATGAACGCAGATCTCCAGATGCATTATTTTTTTCCAGAGCTCTGCTGCTGCTAGATAATCCTCTCTCCAGGGTACAAAAGGAGAAGTCAATAACAGACACATTCTGCTAAAAGTTGATGGTCCAATGTGTGCTAGATTAGTGAAAAAATAGCCTTGAGTTTCCCTAAGGATACTTTGAGTGGGTATATGGAAGTGTCTAAGCAAAATGTCAGGTGGTGATCTGGATGTGTTCAAGGAAGGTCATGTGCATTGCCAGCATTAAGTATTTGCTTAGAGAATCGACCTATGTGAGAGGGTGTGACAGTGGGACTACAGCTGTTTCTTTGCCATGAGTTGACATTCATTTTGTAAATTGATGAAATCTTTTCTTAATACTATGGCTGTCTTATGGAAACTGTTAATTTTGGGGTAGAGCTGTCCACTCTCTTACATTAGTACTTTGATGTGCCATATGTTCACTAGCCTTGTATGTTTGTTTTTAGTTCATGACTTTTTTTTTCTTTTGGGCATAAGCATTCTGCAAGTTTCCCGTTCTACTGTAAGGTACTTGGAGAGCAGCATGATGTAGGATAGGAAAATTTATCTGTGCATATCTGAAAATGTTCATTGTGAAATGGAAGTTTCAGCCAATATGGATTAATTTTCTTAAATTTCCTGCTAGCAAATATCAAGCCTCCAAACCTTACTTGTGCTGTGTGCACTGTTTGAATGAAAATCCCTACATTTGTTTTGCTTTCTGTTATGATGAAAAAAATTTAAACTTTTGTTTCTGAAAATAAAGTATGATTGGTTTTATTTTTTAATTAATATTTCCCCCCCATATCCCCACAAGTGTTCTGCAGTAGATATCAGTGTTGAACAATACTTTTAAGTTCAAAGTAGTGGTGTATGGTAGGGAAAGCCAAGATGCTGAGACACTGGGGAGCAGATAGAGTGCTTCTGAGATTCACGTGACAGGACAAGTAGTCTGAGAGAAATCCTTGAAGCTGGGACTAAGGTGATCAGAAGGAGGTGGAGTACATGTGGAAGTGTCTGGATTAGTATCGAGGTAAGCATATTGTCAAAGGGAATAGCAGTAGTAACTGCTGGAGGCTTTCTTTTTTAGGAATTTACAAGACTTGAGGGAGGAAAAACATGGGCATCAGTGCCTGAAGGAGCTCCATTCACTGAATGAGGACCCATGCAGATATAAAAGAGCATGTTTTCAGGACTTTAGGCAAGTTTGGGTGTGCTGAAGATCTAAGGAATGTAAGACTTGGTTCTTCCAGATTACTCAGTTGGCAGCCAAGTTTCCCTGTCACTGGAGGAGATTTGAGGTCTGTGTGTGAAAGTAAGGATGTATGTATGGTAGTTCTGTGCATGCCTAGGACTTCTGTCTGTCACTGGACCAAAGAGGAGAAAGGCTTTTCAGTTTGGCAGTTCGGAAATTCTGACGTCTTTTGCAAAGGACCCTTTCCAAATGACTTGAAGGTTCTACTTTCGTTGCTAATTTGTCAGTGAACTGCTTCTAAAAGGAACATTTTGCTTGCCTAGGCAGATTACAAAGTAAAATTCAATTATTTTTTTAGTGACTTGTGATACTGTAATTTGGACAGGCTTGATGATAGAGTCTGAGTGGTGGGTGTTTTTTCTTCAGTTTTGTACGAAATGAGAAGTCAGATGACTCTGTTTGGGTTACATGGCAAGACTGTTCCCTGTGAAGACGTTGTGAGGACGTCAGCAATCCATTTGTTAGATTACCTTACCTGTGAAATGTTAGAAAAACTTGGGCACAGGTAACACTAACACAAGTGACTATGAGTCTGCAGCTTGTTTTGTTATTTAATGATGCAGAGACAATATGCTGAGGTCATGAATTAGTGTGTCCTCTTAAATTCATCCACAGGATATTTATCAAATCTAAGGAAAACATAAATTTCATAAATCATCTTTTCAGCCATGTTTCTTGCTTGTTAAACACTTCTGACAGAAGATGCTGCCCTCTTACTGTGCTCAGGAATTGCTTTAGTAGCCTTGATTTTAATTCCTGTCTTGTATATGTGTCTATTTTTTTATTTTTTTTTCACAGATGGGAAATACTTTGGTCTGAGGCACCTACAAAGGTGAATGGTCCTCAGGCTCGGCAGTTCACACCTTGCATCAAACAGATAAACTTCCCCACAAACTTAATCCGGCTGGAAGTGAACAGCTCTCTTCTGGACTATTACACTGAATTGGATGCAGTAGTACTACATGGTGTGAAAGAGAGGCCTGTGCTTTCACTGAAGACTTCAATGATTGATATGAATGATATCGATGAAGATGAGGATGAAGAAAAGTTTGGCTGTGGAATGGACACCCTTAATAAACAGTTCAGCATTGTTACCCTCAGGGAATGGCCAACTAATGGATATTTTGATAAACTACCTTATGAGGTAAGAAAAGCGTGTTTACGCTCAATCATTGTCTTGATCATTAAGAGTGCAAAGGAGCTTTACAGGACATTGGTTAGGATTGTTGTTTTCTCTGTTAGTTCTTTGCATTCCTTGTGAATCTCCTGCACTTACTGTATAGGTATGCCTGAATTCTGTAAGTCTGTCTGCTTCCAAGGATGGATGTTAGGTATTTGCATCGTTATTGTACTCCTCAAGAATCTGTGCATTCACAAACAGTTTTTACACCAGTTATTCTAGCCTTGAATTTCCAGCTCTTGAACTTAGAAGCATTTAGTGGTTTCCTGATATCCTGATAGGTTTTTAGACCTCATGCTTGACAAAAAAAATATACAGGAGAGATATGAAAAGATTCAGTCAACATCTGGAAGTTTTGTAATAGTATGTATGTAATAGGCTAAAAGTTTTTTTTTTCTGTTCTCTCTCTTATAAAACGTACAGAGCTTTTTTCTTGAAAATACCATGATATTTTTATATTATTATTAAATGAGTTTTTTCCATCCAGCTAAATTTTGAATTGTGGTGCAGGTAAAATATCTTATAGCTGAACTTTTGCACACTTTCGTCTTTTCATGCTTGCTACTTTTTATTCTCTCATTAGCACAGAAAACAGTTGTGAATAAACTCCTTTCAGATCCCCTGGCAACATGACAGTTGCGAGTGTGCTCAGAGTCTGTAGATAACGATTTTCTTTCCTCTAATTTCCAGTATAATGAAATTGTGGACGATGATTGCTGAATACCATGTGCAGGCCAGGCAATTCTCAGTGGGGTGTAGCTGTTTATGAAGGCTGGTACCCTGACTGGAGTAAGAGTCGAGGGATGAAATAATTATCTTCACCTCTCCTGAAATAAACTGGTGCCACACAGTGGAAAGGAGTCTTTACTTGCTGGTCAGACCTTTGGACTTGGGCAGAGACAAGATTGTTTCTGCTCTTCGGTGTGCTGCCATCTGCAGAGGCAGCAAGTGTTCATTTACTGTGGTAACGCAGCAAATGCTCAGAGTGCCTGTGCCTTGAACCAGACTCGCTTTTGAAAGGGAAGGGAGTGTGGTGAGGTGCTACCGCGGATTGAAGAGTGCTTGCAGAAATACCTATCTCATCAAATAATATTTCAATCTTACCACATCTTTTAACTCTGAGTACCCCAGTGTGACACATGAAGTCCATGGTTGGGTGACCATGTGCCCTAGTAACCAGCAGAAGTTTGCTGTGCTTGTAAAGAGGAAAGAGAGAGGAAGAGAAGATAACAACTCTTATCTGTCTTGTCTTGAAACTTCCCTTGAAACCAAACTCTTTGGTTTGGGGTTTTTTTTGTTGTTGATGCAGGGGAATAATAAATGAGGATACTAACTTGATCATGAGTTAGCTCTAGTGGTGGTTAGGTTTTTTTGTTTGTGTGTTTGTTTTTTTCCCCAGAGTCCATATAGTGTTTAATATATTTTACTGTTGGTGCTTGTATAGCAGAACTGAAGTAAAGAAAGTACTTTGCATAATTGTTTGAAAGTTTGAAAACATGTTGGTTTAAGTAATTCAAAGAAAGTAATTGTAGATAAAACTTCATTTAAATGTAGGAATTTTTCTTGTTTGAAAAGGCTGGATAAATTGATTTCTAGTATAGTAGAATATCAGGGAGATTGATTAATCTCTTTTCAGTTCCACATGATCATAGAGTCATGAAGGTTAGAAAAGACCTCCAAGGTCATTGAATCCAACCATAAATGGTTGATTACATATATTAAAATTTTAATTAAGGAAGTATTTGTGTAGTCTTACTCCTATGAACTTCTGTCTCCATGTACTTTATTGTGTTTTTCTGCGCTCCTGTTTGTCTATCAGCTTCCTTTTTTATCCATTTTTTAACATGTTTGGTTTCATGAATAAATTTATATGGTCTGTCAATACCAAGAACATTTTTTTACTTCTGCTTTGATTTAAAGAAACTGAAAATATGGGTGGAATATTCGTCAGAAAACTATAAAAGACTATTTCTGGACTGGTTTTGTGACAGCAGAAATCCCGGTTCCTTACTTTCTAGTCCAGCTGGAAGGGTTGGGCATCAGAACAACAAAATGTTGTACTTGGTAATGTGACAGTTTTTTATCACGTTGGATATGGGAGCAGTACTCTGCCTGCTGTATTTAAGACTGACAAATGTCAAATTTTTATGGGAAGTGTTCAAACTGTGGATGAAGTAAGGCAATTACTGACTCCTTCAGGTTTTGATTGATACAAGTTTTCATGTAATGTATCTTTTCTGTAGGTGTATGTTGATTGTCCATGTGTAACTGTCCTAAGTCTTCATGAACACACCTATTCCTTATTTGAGCTGTTTGAAGCATTTTCATACTACCCTCTGTAATTCACAAAATACACAAGTTGAGTGGGTTGTGCTAAGTAGGCAGCAATTCCTCCAACCCTTTTTTTTTTTTTTTTTTTTTTTTTTTTTTTTTTGCCTTTGTTGTCCGTCTGAAACTTCCATAGACTATCCTTTCATAGAGTGTGGTGTTCCTCAAAATGGCATTAGGAATGGCTTGCTGCAGTGTGAGCTCTAAAGACATTGTAAGATTGCTCCTGTCTAAAAAAGAGAAAAATTCTCGACTTCCCAGGGCACAGACTTCTGTAGAAGAAAGTAAATTTTCGGATGACCTAGGTGAGAGAATTTTCCTTCCTTAATCTTAGATGGCGTTAACCAGTCTTTAGTAGCTGTGAATTACTTGTACTATCTATGATCTCCAGAACTGCCTTAAAATTGAGGAAGGATTTTAGAGGAGATACTTCATGTCCATGTCTTTCTTCCCAGTTCATTGACTGACTTGTGCTGCTGGTAAAGTGGAAAGAGTAAGGCCTTAGTCTTAGTTGGCTTTGCAGGAATACTTGAGGCCTGAAGGCCTGAACAAATTCAAAGTTCTTGGGAAAGCTGAGGAATACCTGCCACAGCATACATGTTGTTCAGTTTGAGACTCACTGAGATGTGCTGGCTACCAAAAACCCAGGTTTTTTTTCTCCAGAGGAAAGTCAGGAGACTCTGCATGCTCCAGTCCAAAATACATTTTTGATAAAAATAGAAAGATAGGTATAGAAAGATATAAATGACATCTTTGTCATTCTTTAAAGATGATTTTTCCAAAAAGTGCCTACAGGATTTATGAGCTGTTCATGTCTGCTGGTGTTCACATGTACTCTTAAATGTGTGTGCATTTTCTGGGGCAAGTCACGCTGTTGTGGAACCAGGGATGTGTGCTTTCTCAAACTATGCTGAGAAATGTCAAAAGCCCTAGAATACAATCTTCTACTTCTTGCCTTCACTCTGTGCCCTTTGTCCTTTACCTGAACATGTTTTAATATCAGTTCTAATTAAATGGATTCTAAGCTGTAGCAGCTCAAGCTGCAGAGTCAAAAAATTGCAAGTTATTAGTTTGTCTGTTTCTGAATGAGTGGTTTGCATAGGCCAGTGTATTTTTTTGTTGGAAAACCGTTTCATCTTCATGCTGAAGAACTGAAAAAGGAAATTTGTAGAAAGTACGGATACTGTAGGTTTGACCAGCATCCAGGCATACTTTTCTGACCGAACCAAATTGTACATTATTGTGCTCTAGCACAGGAAGTATTTTATTATGTACAAATGGTCGTTTCTTGCTGTTTTTCAGCAAAAAAGCTTTAAAAAGCTAGAAAAACTTTTGGTTCAGTAAGTATTATTAGAAACTACACCATTGGTAAAGTTTTGTCCCTGGTACTGAAGAGTGGAAATTCTACCTGGGCTTATAAGCAAACTTTACAATGTGTAACATGCCATTTTTTTCTTTTTTTTTTTTTTTTAAGTTGTTATATTTTTTTAATTGGTAGTTCAAACAATATGCATGTATGTGAGATGCTGCAATTAGGGACTACCATGGTCTTAAAAATATGGATCGGGTATGAAACAGGATCCTTTTTGTGCTCAGCGCAAAATGGTTTTGTGTAGGATTGTTTGTTGAATTGTGAAGAATTATGATTTGGAAATCTTCTGGTTTTGGAGGTGTTCATTGTAGTGGGCATTGATCTTGCCACATGTTTGAAGCTCTTACGTGCCATTTTTGCCCTAGAAAAGAGAGAGAAGTACTTTTGTACCTTTAGTCCATCATAGCCTAAAAAGGCCATCAGTGTTGTAAATTATGTTTCGTTTTCCTCTTTCTCTTATTTTTTCCAATAGACTTTGTTTTTACTGATTGATTTATAAGAAAGTGTGAAATAATAATGATTGTCATAATTTTTCATAAATGCACAGTAAAAACTGTTGTTTGTGAGAAACTGCATTATGAAATTAGCTTTCAGAGCAGATATGCAGTTCTGTAACATTCTTGGAATCACCACAAACACAGCGTAGCACAGTACAGCACATCATGTCACATACTCATTATGGTATCAAATTGTACTTTATGTTAGGATACACAGACATAAAAAGCGTGTTCCTGACAGACACCAGACTCCAGGCTAATGGTGATTAATGGTTATTAGCCTGTACATTTTGAACCTGTTACCTTTGTTTAATCAAAAACCAGGAAAAAAAGCACTTTATAAGATAATGTCATAGGAGTGACATTTTGTTGTGTGTTTTCATTCTAGATATTACAAGTGATATAATTTCAGTGAAAAATAAAGACGGAGTTTTTTGATTGAGACATAAGAGATTTCATCTCAGGTTTGGAAAGACATCCTGTGTGTTACAAAATACTAATTGTAGTCATCAATTAGTGTAAAGGGACATTGTTTAATCATTTATCGTTTCATCCAATATTCTCTGTATTGCTCAGAAGTTACAAAATAACTTTTCTCTCCTTGAATGACATTTGTGTCACTTTGCTTTTATCAGACATTATTATGTCACATTAATTGTAGACATAAATTCTGCTAATTGTGCAGCCTCTGCTGAGCTTTCAGCTCTAGAAAACTTAGTAAGTAACCATGGAAGAAAAATTTGAGGGAAAAGGCATTAATAAAATAGATATTTAGCTAACTTACATAGTGTGAATTAGCTGAAAGTTTATGAAATAGTTTGAAGCTGTATCTCAGAATATTGAAAATTATTTCAAATGAATTGATGGTTTCAGAAAAATAGGTGTATATTTAGGTATCTGCTATTAGAATGACAAACAAAACTGTGTTAGACAAATTTAAAGCTTAATTATGGGACTGAGCCAAGCAAAAATCAAGATATTAACTTGGGATTGTATCTTTGTTAGTTCCTAGTTATTTTGGATATTTTAGGTTTCAAAATGTCAGCAGAATCCTAAATGTCAGTTGGTTGCAAGCTGTTGATTATAATATGACTGCAGTTATTATATGTGTATATATTTATATATATATGTTACATTGAAATGTCTGTGCAGGTTCTCTGCATCAGTCTGATTAAGATTTCCAGACACCTGCAGAGACAAAAGAAAAGCCTGGGCTGTTTTTAGGGAAAAGGACAAGCAAGGAGAAGAGAAGACGAAAAGCTTGAGATCGAGCATGAAAGAAACTGGAGTATATCAAACACTGTATTTTTGCATTGGAGTTGAACTAAAATTTTTTAAGAGATGTAGATCTTGTTGGAAATCTAAATACTAAATCTGGAGCTGAGTAGGAAGTGACATTTTCCGTTTTGCAGGAAGTTGAATTGTTTTGTTGTTCCAAAAATGAAGAGGGGAGGAGGGGAGGTGGAAAGTAGCTGCATAATAAACTGGTACTTTGGAAGTACACTCTCACTTTGGATCTCACAAAAAGCTCCATTTTCATTTTACGTCACTGATTTTATTCTGATTTTTGGCGGATTTGTCTTATGAATCCTTCTAAGACGTTAAAATGAAACGTTGGTATTTTGAAAGGACCGTAGGATTCTCTTCCGTTTAAGTTGATTTGTGAGTTGTTGTATTTTTTTTAATTTATACTGACTCATTTCAGCGAATTACTGTTTCCCACTCTGCTTGAAAACAGTCAATTTCAGTTATATAACTTCAGTGCAGGTACTTATATGCGCTAGAGACAGCTCTGGTAAAGTAAACATTAATTTTTAGATTTCATTTTTCACATGCATTTTCTCTCAGTTCCTAAGCCAAAGGAGATTTATTTATCTTGTTGGACATTTTTGTTATTTACTAAAGTGAGTATTTATGTCTGTGTGCGTGTTGATCTTTCATTAGAAAGGAAAACAGAGTACGATAGGAGAGGAGGGATATTTCTTCATTTCTGTGAAGTGTGTGACGTAAGTCATTACAAAAACGTTTATAGTGACGATAGTCAAAAAGGGTGGTGATTATTCTGAAGCTGAGATGATTCAACTGATACAGTTAAAAAGGGATTTTGCCTTTCAGATTTGACTGGTGTAGAACAAAAATGCTCTCAAAGTATTACGGCAAGGAAGAGATTGCAAAAGGAGATCTGATTATGTTGAAGTTTTTGTCTGGTTGCATAGTCCAGAGGAGGAGATATAAGATAAAAAACAAAACAATGATTTTTAAAGCAGGGAGAAGGGGAATAAATCTGAAATTGGCTCAGGGTATGGGGAAACTGGAACCATGGTATGGTTTTTCCATGTACTTTGCAAGTAACTCCCATCTTAAAAACCAGATACGGAGAAGAAGGAGGATGCCAGTTGTGTTCTGATCAATGAAAGAGCAGACTTAGTGAAAGGAAATATATGAACATAGTGTTTACATATATATCACTGTTTAAATTAGCATGGGTAAAGAAACTTCTAATTTGAAAGCTTCCTGTCACTTTCATATGCTGATCTGCTTTTTCCTTTCTTGTTTAGCATGTTGTCAAATTGAGAAGGCAATGCAGTTCTGTTTAATAGTTAATCAGTGATTTATTTGAGAAGTTACTTTTAAGCAAAAGGTTTTACTTTCTTTGAAGTTGTAACATATTTTCTTATTCCTTTGCAGTTTTCCCTTAACATTTTATGTGCTATATGACCATCTGTGACTTTTTTTCCTGCTTTTAATATAGCTCATCCAGTTGATTTTGAGTCACCTTACAGTACCAGACCTGTGTAGACTAGCACAAACTTGTAAGCTACTGTATCAACATTGCTGTGATCCTCTACAGTACATTCATCTCAGTTTACAACCTTACTGGGCGAGGATTAATGACACGTCCCTGGAGTACCTACAGTCTCGCTGCACTCTCCTCCAGTGGCTGAATTTATCTTGGACTGGAAACAGGGGAGCCATCTCTGTTTCTGGATTTAGCAGGTCAGTGTTAAATGTACAGAAATGTTTTGACAAGCTGTCTTTGCAGAGCTGCTGCATGGTAGTTTCACTAAGTATTTGAAACTTTATTAAAAGGCAGGATGTATCTTTGATTTACTATAAAGGGTGTGATTGTTATGATGTAGAAAACAGCTAAAATAAGAAGAGATACTAAATATAGCAGCAGAAGTCCATTGCAGTCTGTAGAGTCTGCATGTTCCAAACTGCTTGTGACTGAAAGGCTTCTTCCAGGGGGAGCAGTGTTTTGCTTTCTTCTGGGTTTCTGAAACACTCTGCTAGAACTGAGCTGTCAAAAACCCATCTCATAAGGAAAATGTTTGTGGTTGTTCTTTGTACAGATGAGTCATCAGTAGGGGTGTGTTAGAATGGCTGCAGTAATAAACTGATTGCATGCTCACATGGTATGAGCCAAGTAATCACTGGAGTCCAATGTAAATGCAAATATTTTCATAAAAATGATTTAAAACATTCGCCCTGTTGGAAAACAGGGGGGTTGCATGTGCATATTCCAATGAGCTAAAAATATGACTGTGCTGTAGGTCATTAAAATAGCAAATTTGCAGGGATTCTTCTCTGTATAACAGCCATGTTCTCTGCTTTCTTAAGAGATCATTTCTTGCTTCTAAGTATGAAAACTTTACATATGTGCATCTTTGTGGCAACTTTTTTTCATTTCCACGATTTGGTTTTTTTTTTTTAGCAGACAGTACTGCTAAAAATGTTTGTAGTCTTGGAATAAATTAATGCCAAATTCAGAGATTTAAAAAGTTTACAGTTCTGGTATTTCTGACTTCCACTTAGTTGAAAATTACTTTATTATTACTACTTTTTTTTCTTCAATGCTGAACTACTAGTAACATGTGTATACAACATTTTAAAGTAATAAATATTCATTATTTGACTTAATAATCTGTGAGTAAATGTGTTCAATGTATATTTGTTATAAGGGATTATATTTATTTGTAACAAAGAGGAAAAACGTTTTTTGACATTGATGCAATTCTGAAGTTAGTTTTAGGAAAAAGTGTTTCTTGGAAGAGATGGATGCAGTCATGGAATGGGACATGCAGTTTAATCGTAAATTTTAGAAGCAAAGTTATAAGCTAAATAATTTTCATGTCTAAGCTGTGCTTATTTTCCCTTCTGAAACAAGAATTCTCCACTGTAACTAGGTCTGGTTTTAAGCTTTTTTCTGTTACAGAAATAATTTTGCAACTCTGTTCTGTAAAAGTCTTTTCTAGTAATATTTTCCCAACACAAGTTTTTCTTTTGACAGTCTTCATCAGCATATTTGTCAAATTTGCTGGCCTCCAGGAGAGGAAAATATGCTGCTTATTTGCTATGAAAGTATCTACTAGTAGAAGAGACTTATTAGAACAAGACTTGCTTTTCAAAAGCATTAATCTAACTCTTGTTGAAAAAGGAGCTTCCTGGTAAGAGATACTGTTCCTTGACAGATAAGTCTGTCAATAAATGCTTTCGTTCTATTGCCATGGTGGTCATTAAGATACCACCACCATGGGGATATTACAGCATCCAGGACACAGAATCAAGAATTCACACCATTTTTCCTTTTGTCCAAAACCAGGACACTTATATTTTTGCATTTTTCTCAGCATTTGGAGTTACAGTTGGCACCGTTGAATTCAAAACTGGTAGAGTTGGTTTAATTCTTATAGTTGTACAGTTTGAGTTATGATTTCTACAAGTCAGGGCATGTTTAAATGCTACTCTTGCTTAAATCTGATTTTGGAAAATATCTTCCAAAAATGTTTTTATCTGTCTTCTCTTAAGATAGTCTTAAAAGTAGTAGCTTGTATAAATTTATTATTTTAAAATGTTCATGTATGCATGAAATTATTGAAAATGCTAAGAAATTATTGGAAATAGATATTTTCTTTAAAAATGTATTAAAGTGAAAAAAAATTAAGAGTAATTTTAAGAAATGTGACTGGAGCAAATACTGTATTATCATGAGAAGACAGAATGCTTCAGGCATATGAACATCCTGAGGCAAAGCTGAAGGTATTTTAACTTATTGATAACATCTACTCCTCAGGGCTAAAAATTACTATCATAAATTTTTAATTTCAGCATATAATATAAATTAGCTAAACTTTATATTAGATTGAACTAAAAGTGTACAAAAAAGTGAAAGGAGTATTTGAGCAGTCTCAGGAGTCTGAAATGCAAAATGACAGGGAATAAGCAAAGATTTCACAGCAAGCGTTACATAAGCAGCACTGCATTTCTCTTGGCTTTAGAGGTCTGGTGAATCTCTTCATGCCAGGGGGGAATATCAGCGTGGGAGGGTAGGACCTATGTAGGAAGAGTGAGGGGAGTTGATTGGAGGTGTACTAAGTATTGAGATGCTGAATAAATGCTCTGAGGTTTAAACAGCTCAAGGACAATGACAGTTTAAAAACAGACTCCTGCATGCAGATTTGGATCGCTGATAATGTCATTTAAAGTATTTTGCTTTAAATATCTGAGGAATTAGGATTTTTATTTACGTCTGACATTTTACACTGTGAAAATGAATTAATAGTGTTTTATTTTCAGGTTAGTGATGCAGTATTTGCATGTCAAGCACGTCCAGGAATATTTCTTTAACAGTTTTGTTGTTCATGTTTGAAGGCTTTTGTTGCCTTTAGTAGAAGTGTGTTTTGACAATGTTTAATTTTGTGAGGCTTTGCTATAAGTCAAACTAGCAGGAAGGTCAGAGAAATTACTGAAATATGCATCAAATAGTTACAGATAACAGGAATAATGTGTGAGTTTACAGGGATTCTCAATTTAAAAATCAGGTGTGTCTCTTGCTTTAATTTCCAGAGGTTTTTAGTAAAACTAGGGTTGGCCATAACTGAGAGTAAGCTATAATGTTGTTTTGCCTGTTTTTCTTTAAATAGTTTAATTTGTGTTGAGAAAAACACAAGATCAGGTACTTAATATTCTTTCTACTTACATGCCATGTTCTAGGATTTGCTTACCAGAAAGATGGTGTAATACATGCTAGAGTAGAAAATAACATTGTACCAATTAGAATAGCTAGAGAAAGGGAAAATGACTTAATTTTAAAGCCAAGTTGCCTTACAAAGTCTCACCTCAAGCATGAATACTTGCATGTGCCAAGAGAACAAAGACGTGTGTCCAAATCAGTTTGTCTGGTGTGTGGTCTCACCATCCTGTGGTGCTCCTGTCCTTCATCTCCTAATCCGCGTGCCCTGAGAAACTGCCCACACAAATCTCAGTGACCTGCTAATCTGACTTCCACCAACACACTCCTCTGTACCAGCCCTGGCTTGTATTGCCATTTGTTTTTTCTCGTGCTTCTACACCTCTGTGTACCCAGTTGTTCTGCACTCATACCAGTCTTAGCACTTTTATTACAATTACCTCTGCTAAATGCTGCTGCTGCTGCTGTCATGTAACATGGCAGTCTTGAAAGGAAAAACATCACAGTGAATTTAAAAATATATGAACGTCTTTAAGAAGGATATTAAAATGGAATTCCGCAAATCATTTTATTAAACACAAGACTGTAATTGTAAGACAGGAAGTCCTTTGTCAGTTTGTGCAGATAATCATATAGATAGAACCAAGTCAGAAAGACAGGACCTCAAGATCTTGGAAGTGAAATGAGGAAGAATAAAATGCAAGTGAGCTTTAACATTTTTCTTGTCCAGTGGCAGGCTCTGGAAACAGGAGACCTAAGTAGCTGGAGGGAGCATGTAGTTATCTTGAAGCAATCAGAAATGCTTGTTTTTATGAAATACTGATTCTAAGAGGCTGATACCAAGGAATGTTATGCTTAGAAATTAGTTTTTGTACCTAAACCAACACAAGTTTTCAGTAATTTTGAACTGGGGAATATAGAGTAAGTGAGGATCATTAAGCTAACAGTGAAGTGCAGGTTCTGGATCCAGTGCAGTTCCACCGGAAACCATTGGAGCAAATGTGATGTGTTCAGTACCTGCATAAGCACACGTCTAAAGGAATTTCGAGAATTTTGTTTGGGATGTCTTATATTCTGACATGAAGAGTACTATCTCTTCTACCTTGGATTTTAATTTTGGATCATGTTATATGCTTATGATGCAGACGTGAATTACAAGATTGGAAATTATTAGTGGACTAAGTTACTCCGTGATCATGATGGGTTTAACATCACCATGAGCAAATATCATCCTGCCTGCTGACAGATATATTTGATGCTTCAGACAAACTTCACTTGGACTTACTCCCCAAAAACTGAAGGGGTTGAAAATAAGCAGCAGTTCTTGAGAGTAGGCAGAAGATCATGGAAAGTGAAATTCCTTTTTTTTTATTAAAAGCAACAATCCCTTCCCCCAGGAAAAAAATCCAGGCCCTCCCCTCCCCCCAAAACCCAAAAAACCCAAACTGAACAACTAAAAAGTCTGAAATATTGCTGTCTAGAGTGAGCATAAACTTCAAGGGAAAGGCCCAATCCAGTGCCTAGCAAAAGAAATGTACATGTTCACATTATTCTAGGTTGGTTAGTCATATTTTATAACAAACATGAAGGGATGAAGAGAAATCACTTCAGAAATGATGTGTATAAAATATTGATAATAAAAGCAAAACTAAAGGGATGGATGACTGCAGAACAGAGGAGAGACTGAGAACAGGAACCAGTCAGTCCTCAGTGATTAAAGGAGAGATATGTGAAGAAGTGTGAAGAAATTTTGATTTGGGTAGACGATGCTTTTTTGGGTGTTGTTTGTTTTCAAATTAACTAAATCGAGCCAGTCACTCAGAGACTGTTAAGTCTCAGAAGTATGAAGACCATGCCACATTTGTTTTGAAAGCATGAGAACTCCTATTCTACCTTGCCATATGGCTCTGCATGGAGATCTATGTAGAAAGCAGCAAAAACCTCTATCCTGAGCAGTCTGTTTAATGCAAACAAAAGTGTCCCCATCAGTCAGAGAACTGTACACTTCTGCCTGGTGTTCTCTGCCCTGTGCTGGTTGGTGACTTCCTCAGATTCCTCCCTCTGTTCTGTTCCTCTCTTTTCTACATGCATGTCTGCTCATTCTTGTACCTTTCTGCATGTACCTTATCCCCCCCTTTTGTTTCTGTTTTATGTCGCCTAAATAACCTTTTCCAACAAGGCAGCAGTGCTTGTTGCTGTTGCTGTATTTGCTCTCTGCCTGTGTGTTTCAAGTGTAGTGAGTTTAAATAAAACGTTGTGAAGATAAAAACTCCTCAAGCTGTTGAGCCTGGAGTTCTTCTCCAAGTCTAGGGGGTTAACTGAGTGTTTCCCTGACCTGGTAATGTTAACTTTTAATAGTTCTAGAAAGAGAAAAGCATTGATCTCTACTAACATTTATAACAGCCGAGCCCTGTTAAATTATATGGCAGTTAAACTAACATCCATTATTGTAATGGAGTAATTCATAAAATATTTATTTGTTAGCAAATTAAAAGCTAGAGGTATAATAAGTGGTGACTGACAAAGTTTTATGGAAAATACCATCATTCAAACAAACCTGATAATTTGTTGATGAAAGAAGCTGTGTGAATGTATTGTTAAAGCACTCATTAAATAGAGGAATTGGCTAATTGGTAATCAGCAATGTATCCATATATCTCTACTCTGATTTCCAGGGGATTTCCATCCTGCATTTCTCCATAACAGTGTTGAACTCTATTGCTAGTCTAAAATAGCACCTAAATGTTTAAATACCCGATGTTAATTGTTGTGAATTGTCGTGTCATTTCAGCTCTGACATTCCCACAGGAAGGCTTACCAGTCTCTGTGAATTCACTGTATCCAGTATGGAAACTGCTTGCTATTTGATTAAACTCTGACTTTGAAAGCTAAAATAGCTTTTAGAATAGATTCTAAATAGAGACTGCAGAGCTAGAAAAAAACAGTGGAGGAGTAGACTTGAAGACCATACATGGCAGAACTCCTGTGGCTCTGGGGCTTATGTCTCCCCTTTTGTGTCTCAGACCCTCTCTTTGTTTCTGTTTGCTTAGGCTCATAGAAATGTTGGATGTTAGGGACCTCTGAAGGTCGTCTACTCCAAGCTCCCACTTGAAGTGCCAGTGTCCCCAGCGCTAGATCAGGTCAGTCAAGGTTTCAGGTGACTCTTGGAAATATCCAGGGATGGAGATGCCGCCCTGGAATCTCCTTTTCCCTCTGTATTACATAGGATCTGCGTAATCACACTAAGGCCGTGTAATATGCAAGGTGAAAGGAATAAAGAAAGGTGATGATGAATGGCAAGTATGACTTGAGTGAGTAATGAAAAAAATAAGGAAAGGAGGTGGCTTGAAAACTTGGATCTTGAAAGATGTATTTCTAGTCTTGGGATACTGTTGGTGTAATTGAGGAATGCCTCCCTGAATGTGTCTTCTTCTAAGACCAGCAGCAATTTCATCCTAAGCTTCAGCATGAACAAATGCTTGGGAAGGCTAATAACTCTTTCATTGTAGAAATAAGAATTTTTGTGCAAGCAGGAGCCTTATGTCTGTCTGGCATTTCTATTACATCAGTTAAACCCAAGAAGTAATACTAACTTTGTGGTGGAAGTGTCAGAACCTGAAGCTGCTTTGTCTGCGTGAACGCTTTTGTAGGATAGAACTGGTAATAGAACAGATCAGAATATTTATTATAAGAAACTAATTAATACTCTTTCATGAGTAGCTCCATTATTCTAGGAAGTAACCTGGGAAACTCATTACAACCTGTTGTTTAAGAAACTAGTTTTTCTACTGGAGAAAATACCAAAATATAACAAAAGCATGGCAAATGTGTGGAGTTTTTTTTCCTATTAAATATCAAGTTTACAAGCCCGGTGATTAATTTATGGTTTGAAGGTTATCTTTGCAATGAAAAGGGACTAAGCTTGTGTGTTTCTAGTTAAAGCTTGGATTAGATATAAAAAAGCTTGAGTTTCTGACACGAGATCTATAACAGGAAAGCAAAATATAGAGACCATGAAAGTTCCTAAATTTTGGGTCTTTTGTAATCTGATATCTTAATTTTTTATAAATCCAATGAAAGTCAAATATTCCTCAGGAATTTGTGTTCTAGAACAACTAGCAAGTGTTGATTCTGACTTGTTAATGAAAAGAATGAGTTTTTTTTCTGAAAGTCTTAAAACACTTCTGAATAGTTCATCCATTTAAAAGTATTTGTTTAACCTGATTTTTACATTTGCAGATTTTTCTGAGATAAATACGAAATTACTGGTGTAGACTTGCAGGCCATTGTCAGAATTGGCTTTCAGCTGTTTAAAAGCATTTCAGACATGATCAGTGTTTTACTTTGCTCCGTTATCTCAGAGTAAATATTAAGAACAAAGCATGTTCTAACTTCCTAAACCAAAACAGAATTTTCAAGACTAGTGTCTGGTCTTTGTTGAAAGGAATTATTTCCTGGTTTACATGGTTAAAGTTTTGACAGTATTCAGCATACGTGAAAGTATATTATTTTTTCACTTAAAACGTGGGGTTCTTTTACAGGTTCTTGAAAGTCTGTGGCTCTGAACTAGTACGTCTTGAGTTGTCTTGTGGCCATTTCCTCAATGAAACGTGCTTGGAGGTCATCACTGAAATGTGTCCAAATCTTCAGGAATTAAATCTCTCATCATGTGATAAAATACCACCTCAGGCTTTCAACCACATAGCCAAAGTGGGCAGCCTAAAGCGTCTCATTCTCTACAGAACAAAAGTGGAGGTAGGAACAACTATTTTTAACCTTCGCAATAAATATTTTCAATCCTGATAAAGTCGGTTTTGGCTTTGTTTTTTTTTCAATAATGAAGAAGTAAATTAGTGTTTTGAGTGTAAACTCAGAGATAAAGTCAGAAAATCCAAAGGTAGTTTCAAAAACCTTAGGATGTTTTTTTATTTTCAAAATAGCTTTTGGCTTGCATGTTTTAGATTTCATGATCGATTGGTGACTTTTCATCAGCTGTTTTAAGCAGTGTGGTAAAATTACAAATTTAAAGCTTTTCTCTTACTTTGAAATGTACTCTAGACAAACTGTATTTGGCAAATATAATTCTAAAATTATCATGGTTAGTAACTTTAATTCTCGACATTCTCTCCTTTAAAATTACTTGCTAGTTACTAGATTCCTACAGTCTTTGTATATTAGCAGTATCTGAGACACAGAACACAAATTTTTTATAAAACTTGTAATTTACAGTACAAAAATTATTTCTTTATACAGTTGCTTGACTGCACAAATCAGAGTTGTTAGTGCTTGCTGCCACACATTTCCTCTCTAAGATGTAATGGGTTTATGTACTACAGCTGAGAAATCTGTTGTAGTTTGCTACATTTTACAAATGTTGTATCCTTGTAAATTCAGCGGTTTGAATCAGAAGAATTCCATTCAATCTCAGTAACTACATTACTCATGTGTTATGACCGTACCACGCTGGTTTATGTGGAAGCTATCGTACTTCTGTTGTTGCAAAAGCTGCTCCAAAATGGGGGCAAACCCATGTCTCTGCAGGCTTTTTCCTAGCTTCTAATTCTAAATTAAACATTTTAAGAAGAGTTTGGTTGTGTGTGTTACTTGTGCTTGTGCTTCTGGTACACAGAAGTCAGGCTGTGACACTGGATTGTGTGGGGTCTTAATCTGTAGTGTAATAGAAGGAATGAAGCTGGAACAGTAGGTTCTGTCCATTAGATGTGCAAGGAACCTCTGAAGTTGAGTGCCGTATTGCATTCATAAGCAGTTCACACCTGACACATGAGTTATAGTTGGGTCTTGTTGTCCTTCATTTGATGAATCCTAAGTACATTTGTGCCTAGGGTCTAGCGAGGTGTCTGTAATGGTGAGTGGGTAACACAAGGTACTGAGAGTAAAGGGGAGTCTTCCTGGGATGATTGGTGCATACTATGGGCTTTGCTGTGGAGTATGCAGTCACTGTGAAGCCAGTGCCTCTCAGTAACTTGTTACTTTGTGATAGCTGCTCTCTCTATTGAAGCAGTTATTATTTTTTTCAAACCAAAAAGCAAATTGGTGAGCCCTGCATTTTTTTAATAGAGCGGAATTGGTGCCTTGGGTGTATCTGTTCTGTTTGTACATTACTAGTCTTTCTGTTAATCTTGGATAAATCTTATTTATTTCATTTTGACTGTTGCCTCTAAGTCACAAAGCTTTTTCAGATCCAGGAAAGATCATTGTATCAGAGTAGTGATTGTATAATTTTTTTTATTTTCTACTGTTGATTGATTAGAATCTTCTTGCTTCTACTCAGGTAACTTCTGAAGTTTGAGTGTTCATGCTTGTAATAGTGCAGCAGATGAGATGTACTCTGAAGTGATTGGTAACTGTCATTTCTCTGGTATCACTTTGCTGAGCAGAGCTTGAAATTAGATTGAATGTAGGTGGTAAAGATTTCCTGACTTGAAGCCCTTAATTTGCGAAGATTCACTTCTGCCTTTCATGTGTATGGACATGCCTCTGCTTGTAGCTGGCAAGAACATTCATTCATAATCAAGTTTATTTACGATTGCACTTCCATTTTATACGTAAGTATGAACACCAGGCACTGTTCCTAACAAACAGTGGAAGAGAAATTTCTGGAAATTTAAACACGTAAATTGGAGAGGATGCTTGTGTGTTAGTTATTAATATGAAGCCACTTAACAATATACCTTGTGCATCACAGGTCAAAAAATGAAAGGGAAAGAATGAAGATGCGGCATAGGATTTGAATTGGAGCACTAGAGCTACAGAAGTCACAGATTTGTAGAAATAACATTATCTTTCTCAACATTAACTTCTCTGAGTGGAAATCTTTGGTTATCTGTACAAAATAGGCTGCCATTCCTTCTGTACTTTTCAGCTGGTACAGAAATGCTTGTTAGTAAGTGGCTATATGCAAGAAAGGACAGATTGATCCAGCATGCTGTGAAGTGATTGAAACTTCTCTAAAACTTGTCAAGGGGCTGTAAGTGTTCTTGATTTTTGTGGAATTTCTACTGCTGTCTTCATTGTTGGAGCTTCTAAGGAACAAACAGAGGAACAATGCTAATGATTAATCAAGAGCTTGGCATTGTATTGTTGCCAACTGGATCTGCTCAGTGAAAAGCATGTGAGGCTGTGAATCCACTAAGAAAGAACTGCTAACTGATAACGAGTATGTGTTTATTATGAGAAAGTAAGATGGTCAGAAGAACAGAGCTGATATCGTGTTCTGTTGAAGTTCTCTCAAAACCCAAGAAGAAGAAACCGAAAGAAAAATGTTTGTTTCATTTAGCTTGTTTTCCTAAATAATTCGGTGGCTTGTTTTTTTTTTCTTAAGCAATAAACAAAATAAACCACAAAATTTTCATGTATTAGAACATGTCTGAGTAAATAGTACGACTTTTGCTTTTGGTTGTGGATTTGGACATGTGATTAAATAACATAGAATGAGATGAAGATTCTCCTTCCTTTTTGTCAGTATGTGATAATGCTGTTTCTGGTTTTGCATTATGCTTTATAAAAAATACAGAATTAACATTTTAACAAAAGAAATTATATTTCTCTCATATACACTCCCAAGTACCTGCCCAGATACAGGATTTTCTTTCGCAGTCTAGGTCTTGCCGTAGCCTTTCCCTTTACTTTTTTGCCCTTCAATACTAAAAAAGAGGAAGAAAGTTCTTTCAACATCTAAATTTAAAATATTTGTTGTACGTTTTCCATGTATATGATTACTGTGACACTAATAGATAAATTCTAAGGAAACATTCTGCAGAAAATTGTCTGCTGTTAATTATTTTTGTTAGGTGCACAGACTTTAAGGAAATGGAAACTTAATGAAATTGATAACATGTTATGTTTTCTGAACAGTTGTTATTACAGTTTCTTTTTATTTTAGCTGTTTTCTTTTGAATAGGTTTTGTATTTTGAAATGTTGCCATTGTCTCCGTAATCAAAGCTCCAATTTTTAAGTGTTTGTTTTTAGTGAAATGGGCAGTGCTGGTGTTTTGCTACTTAGTGCACTGCTACTTTGGAAGAATCCTGTGCCATCTGGAGGAGGTTATAGTCTTTGGTTGGGCCTAACTCTGCTGATTCTTAAGGCCATATGTAATGTTATTTCCTTGACATATTGAGTGTGAGGTTGTGTGTATAAAATTGTTTTCAAACTTCTGAATTGAAGCTTCCAATGCCTTTGAATTATTTCAACCTTTTTGTTAGAACAAGAAAAGTCCAGTGACTTTCAGTAACTTTTCAGTAACTTAAAAAGGTGTCCTGCATGGCTATACTCCTCCCCACAAAATGCAGCTCATTTTTCCAGTGCTATAAGTTCATTATTAAAGGTTCTCAAAGGTTGTTTGATTATATATATGCTTGAGTAATTTGTATCTTGCTTTGAGAAACCAATCTCAACTTTTTATAAAGGTAATTTCTGCGTGTTCATGACCACTATTATACTCGTGGCATTTTTGTGCTGGTGGTTTTGATATTTACTGATCAATAACTCCTCAGTGTTTATTCATTGAGAGGGTATTCATAGCATAACTTAAACACTTGTTGGCATTGATACATTTGAAGAATACAATGAACAGTGGAAGTATTATTGTATGCAGTAATTGGCAATGCACATCTTTACCCTTGAGCATGAATATTATCTTAATGCTTATTGTGAAGTATTTAGTCCATATAAATAATGCAGCCAAAATTGTATTTTAAAGAAACCAAAGTCAGAATTAGGAGAAATTGTCAGTCTTCTTATCGGTGGGTGTAAATTTTAATGTAAGATTTTATATATTATATGTATATATATATATATATATATATATATATTTCATATGGCATGATATTCTGAAAACCTTTCTATTGTGTAAAGGAAAAATTTTAAAGTTTATATTGCAATTGTATTTGAGATACAAAATGAACTAAATTTAAATCTAATTACAATGGACTTTTTTTTTTCACACATTTTAAAGCAAGTGTTGTATTTATAGATTTTATCTCTGAAAATTTTGACCAAAACCAAATTTGGAACTTGGGCAGCTGTGAGAGAGGACACTGGAAATCTTGGATACAAAAAACAGAAGAATCATGGCAGTAAATGTAATAGCTCTTATTTTCTTATGCCATGAGCAATATAACAGTTTATGCTGCCGTAAAATTGTTCTATAGAGTTTTCAGAAATAACTTGTTACAGGTCATGTTATACTTTTGAGAGATGTTGTTTAAAGGGTTTTCAGTTTGGACAAAATTCCATTGGCATGTGTATGAATCTTTAGGGTGAAGAGTTGCAAGCAAATAGTGGGAAGAAAAAAAGAAAACGTGAAATGCTGGAATGTTGATTCTTGGAAGCAAGTTGAGTCAGTGACAATCATGTGATACAGAGCCTTCATGGTGCTTTTTGATTTCATGTCAGGCTCATAGGGTGGAATTTGGTTGTTTGAGCCTGTAATGTGAAGTGAGGGGGAAGATTGAAGGTGTAAAACAGATTTGCAGACATAAGGGAGGACATAATTTGACCAAATAAAGAAAAACCAAAATACAGTAATTTAATTAACTGCAGAGACTATTACTTTCATTGATTTATTCAGTAATTGCTGTGTTGCTGTGTCCCAGTCCCTGCTGTGCCCCTGGCACTGCCAAGTAGCTGTAGAGAACAAAAAGGTGCCACTGTATATTCTGAATCCCAGCTTGCAAATTATACTGGGCATGTTTCTGAGGAGCCAAGTTGTTCTGATTTTTGAAAGACTACACCTGCACTCGGTAATAAGGCTCATTCCACCTCATTCGTCTCTTACCTCATAAGTGTTCATATTGCATCAGTTTGTTTAAATGTGTGTCATAAAGTTTTGGAGATAAAAGTTTTATCACTGCCTCAAAAATCACATCTCAAAAATGATCCTATAATCCAAGTGCATTAGGGGGAGATGGGGAACTTATTTTTAAGAAATACATTTCAATTGTCTCCCTTTTCATCATGTTTTTTTCCATGTTGTATCTTCCAAGGTGATAGCTGATGGATGCTTGAGGGAGAATAGAATTCCTGTTCTAATGCCAACTTCTACTGTGGAGAAAAACTATTTGCTGCCATGTTTATTTTGAATCTGTACATGAAAATTGTCTGCATTAATGTCAGAAGGAATCACTCAAATACACTTGTGATTGTGGTGTTTAAGGACAAGGTGGTGGCTTATTCTGGAAAGGGATTGGGTCCTACATCTCTTGACAGCATTTTTCAGTCTGGTTGGAGATGCCAGCTGAGCTGGAGCCAAGTGGTCTGGGCTAAACAGTTTCCAGAAGTTGCTTCCCACACTTAGCTCTTCTGTGATTCTCTGCCTTCGTGCTAATGACATTAATGGAGGTCTTAACCTGGGACCTTTGTTCTTCTGATTTCTGACCGGGACTACGGCCAGTTACAAGGTGCACGGTTTCTGTATGCCACACTTCTTCCATCAATAAAATTTGTGTAGTAGCAACTTACTCATTTTATAGCTGTGGTATGAGGATAGATATAAAGACTGAGATTCTTTGACATGTGGTACTATATAGGATAGGGATATGTGTAAGGAGTTGAGGTATTGTACATAACATAACAAGCTTTTCTGAGTTCCAGGAAGTTCAGTTTGTTACGAAGCTCAACCTTTTTTCCTCTGGAAAATTTGAGTAAAGGATTGTTACAGCTTGCTTAAGAGGTATAATCATTTCTGGGCACAAAATGATTGGATACGTGCAGAGAATATCTCCATCTGGGACTACACGGGTATCTTGTTCTTCCAAAAGACCATAAAAACTACCTTGTAGAAGGTGAGGTGACCTCTTCTATTTGCTGCCTCATGAAATAGCTCAGGGAACTGAAGGACTTAAGCATTAAACAAATTTGGCCACCATTTAGTTCTGATTTGACATATGATTTCCTGACAGTTTCTGTAACTGACATTTTCGGTAACATTTCATTTAGCTGAAAATTAACATGTAGGGAAGTGAAAATAGACCAAAAGGAGATGAACAACTTGAATAGGTCTGTAGACCTCTAGATTCAAGTATAGTTTCAAGAAACAGTTTGTTATGTATTTTGTGTGTTATTGAATGTTTGTGTACTATCCCCAGATGTGGGTTTTTTTCTGTAAAAAATAAGCTACTGAGAATAGGTGTTTATGTTCAGAATACAAAATCTGAGAAGTAGTCTGAAAATGAGTGTTTTCTGGGCAACCAGCAGGCATAAAAGCTTCTTCTGAAAACTAAGGCTATACTTTATAAGTATTTAAAATTAATTTTGTGGGGTTTTTTTTAACTGGTTAAACCACTGACTCTCACGTCTTTCTAAGCATCTATCTCGTCTCTATCAATGTCTCACAGTACCTTGTGTCTTTAGCATAATTGTTTCGAAGCATCATAGACCAACAAGTCCATAACTGAAATTATCTTGATGCCTTAAAAACACTGTGTGTGGGCAGAGGGGGAATGGGAGGGAAAATAATCCTGGAATCATATTTTACAATTTCTTTGTTGGAGAAGCTTTAGATGAAAATTGTATTTCACCGTTAGTCAACATTTGGTTTTCTACATTATTAATGTATTATATTATCCTTTCTGTAAGAAAAGATTGCTTTTAGGGACTACTGCATCATGATTGTAGGTTTTTGGATGCAGAGGTATGATACCTTGAAATTCATGTAGTAGACTTTTTTTTTTACTTACAGGCAATATTGTTTTGCCCTGTTGTACCTTCCAAAAGGCATGGTTTAATAGAAGCTTACAGAATTCTGGCTTTGCATCCAATGAGATTTTTAATTGTTGTGGTAGAATAGCAGATGCCAAGTAATTTCTGACTTAGTTCTTTCACAGACTGTGCCAAGAAAATCCCCTCACCCAAACAGTTGATTTTTGGCTTTCTTCTTGTGCTGTATAATGCCAAAGGGAGGAAAAAATAAGCATTGTGAATTTTTGTAGATTTTTAATTACTTTTGATAGTCTTAACAAGATCATCTTTTACATTTGCATGGGATGTTTGTAATTACAAATGTTTATAGCAATAGTGGCACTCAGATTGAAGTAGAATTGGTTTCTTCTGAGGATTTCTGTGGTTGGTTGGTTGGGTTTTTTACTACAGGTAATTCTAGACTGCTAAAACATTTTTTGGTGTGGTACCTATGAAATACTAGTTCACTGGCTTAAGGTAGACTGATACATCAACTATTTGAAAATACAGTTCAATTTAACAACAATAAGTAGTACTCATGATGTATATGCTGAAGTTAGAGATGTTTTAGGCTAATCTGTTCCCACAGTTGTGTGTTTCTCTGGGCGAGTCAGCTGGTTCCAACATCCCTTGCTGTAAATTTAAACCTTTTGACAACAAAAGGGAAGCTTCTGCCCAGATCATGAACAGAGGAGCCTTTCTGTGCAGGTCTAAGTATATTATGATTTTTCTGCTAAAGATTCAGCTTCTGAGAATTATGGATGTGACTGGTGGGCTTGAGAGAGACATAGATTTAATTGGCCTGGCCTTAGTCTGCAGTTCTCCAGTTCTTCTTTCTTTCAGTATCTCGGGGTCCGAGAATTTTAAGGAATTCATTCTCATTACCACATTTACTCCTCTTCATTGAGGCAGGGTTGTAATGATGGGTATTGAAGGAAATATTTTCTACTTGTAACTTGGATTTTGATGTCAAAAGTACGAAATTAAATCCTGCATAATTCAATTTTTTCTTCAACAAAAAGTTAACTGGAGAATTAGTAACCCTGATTAAAAACATAGCGAGCAAGGGAAGAAGCAATAATTATCCTAAGATAATCTTTAGATTCCTTTGTCTTAGCATTAACTTCACTGAAAAATTTGAAGAAAAAATTGCAGAAAAATAAGTCTTGTGAAAGATTTAGGCTCTTGTTTTATTGAGGGGCTGGAAGAATTCCCAATTTATGTCAGACAGTTCTTCTGAGAAGGGGAAAAAACAACCTGTTGTTTGTCTCTAGTACAAAAGTAACAAATTTAAAACTATCCTTTAAGATTTATCTTTACCAAGTTAATTAAAGGTGCAGACTATTTCTTCCCTAACCCAACCCCAAAGCAAAACTTTGTTATTTTTCTTGAGCTCTTCCTTTAATCTTCCAGAGTCACAGTGTAGTGCCCTTATTTTCATGCCTTGTATGGTAGTGCAGCTGTTATGTAGTAGCCATATTATAGTGCATCATTTGTAATTTTTTAAACCCTTTTTATTTTTTTTAATCTCTGGCGACTTGGCAATGAAGCTGCAATGAGTAAATAGTCAAATATTCAAAGTGCATCTTTCACAGGTGAGTCACATCTGCCACAAACAGAAGTGTTTCTGTTTGAACAGACATTGAGCTTAGGCTATCTGTTGGATGCTTTTTTTATCATACTGACATCAGAAATGATTTGTGCTTTCTGCTGGATCATGAATGTAAAAAAATCTTGAAAAAAATGAAGCAAAATTCAGTCATGCCAAGTGTAAACCTCTGGCACCAGTGTTTGGTTTCTCTGCTGCTGGGTTGTCTGTTCAAACCAGCAATGCTTTTGCAACGTCGAAGTCAAAACTTGTGTGATGGCCAAGGCCTTTACAAAGACAGGTAGGATACAATTTAGCGCAATATCAGCTGTTTATTTGAAGTATACACAGCGCATAACTGTCTTCCAGTAGGCATTGTATGTATCCAGGTGTGTATTACAGAGTGGAGGACTGGATGTTTGGGCAGACCTGTCACCTGTCTCGTGTGGAGTAAAGTAGAATTTCAAGTGGTAATCTTATCTCTTGTTCAAGCCAGGATCAGCTCTGTTGATGTCTTTTCTGACAGACATTTGTTGTACCCGTATCCAGAGATTTCAGAGAATCTTCATGCTATCTTCCCTTTTTCTGAGGTTTATGACTAACTGCTATGCCCTAAAATATTTCTCAAATCTGCTCTGTAATGTTGTGTTTAGCAGCACTGTCACATCCTTCTGATCAGTTGACGTCAAAGTCTTCTCTCTGAAAGCAACTTCTTTCTGTATGTTTTCCTCATCTAAAAACATCTTTCCTGGGAATGAAGGATAGGGCAGACCATTTTATTCGCGCACTTTGAACTTTTTTTGTTGTCTGTGGCATCTTATAAAAATGGATTATTTTGGTAGGTTTTGTTTTGTCTTGGATGGCAAAAGAAATTTAGACCACTGAAGCCATGATTCCACTAAGCAAAAGTAAATCTGACCTAAGTTTGTTTCCAGAGTGGTTTTTTTTAGTGTATTTTGGGGTTTTTATAATCATCCACTCTTCTCTCAATCCCTGTAAAAGAGCAAGTATGAAGCTAAACTGTGCCTTTGATTCAGGGGAAATTCAAAAAATCTCCAAACTATACATGTCTTGGCTACTAGGCTGAAGAATGTTGTTAGATGGATAGTCTTTGATTTGACTGTCTCTGCTTGGCCAAGAAAGTGAAGTTAGACTCCAGATTAAGGCTTGCTGATCCAGAGTTTAGGTGGCCTCTTAGCTCCTCATGTGGGGCACTCTAACATTGGAAAGTTGGCCTGTGTTATGGCTCCAGGATCGGGTGATTGCCTTGCTGATCTCCCTTGCTGAAGTAGGAGTGTTGTCGCTCATGTTGTTGTACTGACAGATGGCTTGACACAGACAGGTTATTACAATGATAGTCCTTCTATATGGAGTGCATATGGATTCTGTGAGCTGCCATTCTCTCCTGCTATTTTCATGTCTTTTGCCACCTGGTTTCTCAACTGAGACACAGCTAGGCATGCACAAAGGGTTTTTTCTTCTTACATGACATATGCAAAGCCCACCTCAGTTACAGAAGAACAGACACCGTGTCTGAAGGAAATCTGGTTTGCTCTGTGTGGGCATGTATGCGCCCCAGAAGAGGAATTAATATAGCCAGCATAATGAATGTTGAGTATGTAGTTGTTTACTCTTGGGCTTGACTTGGCATGATTTGTGATGGTATGACATGGTGTTCTACCAAGCTCCCTTCTATTACTCAGATTTCTAGTGCTTTTTTAAAAGTTGTTTTGTTTTTTTGAATAATGGTTTAAAATAATAGATTGTGAAAAGACCTTCGAGATGCGGACTCAGTGCATGGCAGTACAGGAAGGACTGTCTTTAAAATGAGAGGGACTAAAATGCTACTCTGAGAGATCCATGATATTTCTGTTGAAGTTAACACAAGGAGCTCAGTTATCTATAAGATAACTATGAGTACTAGTCTTCCTCTCTATTTCACCCCTCTCTGAAGAAGCATGGAATTGGTCTCAGATCGTACAAGCTGTTCAGAGTGACTGTTCACTTGTGTACTGTTTGTGTTAATGAAGGAAGGAGATTGCTGTTTCCCATCCTTTCAGGCCAGTGTTTAAATTCCGATCTGGAAACCATTACTAAAAAACTTGGTGGAATGCAGCAATATATTCAGTTTTCCTGTGCAGTCATCTGAATACCTGCAGACACCTTGTTTGGAGCTCTGTGTGCAGTCAGAAACTGATTTGTTTAGCTCAGATATTTAAGGTTTGCAGGCAGGGGATCTTGCTTTTAATTTGTGCATCTGAGTGTAGGTTCTGAAGCTCATAGCTTTCACTGAGTTGAATGGGAAAGACTGTCTCATTCTCTTTATTTGTTTATTTCTCTTTAATGATCCAATGAACCATTTGCTTATTAAGTGAGCAATTTAAAATGAATTGGATATTTACACATTTACCAATCTTAAAATATTCTTAATAACCTCTTTAATAATGACGTTTAAATGCTTGTGTTTCATTCCGTAGCTGCCTTTAAAAACATGAATGAAAGTCAAGCAAGCAAGGGATAGTGACTTTGTAGAACTTCTACCAAGATATATGTGAGGAAGGCTTACTCTTACCATCTATTTTTAGCCTGCCTTTGGAAATCAAATCTTAGAAGGCCAAGTTGGAATCAAGATTCCATACATGGAAGTGTTGGGTGTTTATAATTGCTCCCTGGAGACACCTAGATTGAATGTCTGAAATGGTCTCTGCGAATACCCGTGCTGTGTGCCTGTTCTGTGTCTGCCAGTCTTTCAGTGCAAGGAATGAGATGTTTCTTCTTGGTGATATGGCAGAAGATCATATTTCTGCCAAGTTTCATTGGAATGTAACAAACTGAGGAAACTAAGTAAAGCATTTAACTGTAAACTTTCTGAAAACAAGTACATTCATATTTAAAGAAACTATAAATTATACTACCCCGCATACAAACATTGTTGACTAGTGTTCTTGTAATTACACATAATAGCAGTAGATCACTTGTATATTGCTTAGGTTTTTTTCTGTTAGAAGCCATTGTATATCCTGTAGAAATCCACATATTTTTATTGTTAAAATGTTGTGAAGCCTAGTCCTGTTTTAAAGCTCATATAGATTACAAATGATTATTATACTCCTAATGAAGTGATGATTTTAAGCATGGTGCACAGGTGTTTGTGATGTGAATCCCAGATTATGTTCTTTTTTTCACACTGTGTGTTTCCAACTGCAAAGCAAAATATGACTATAGACAATGCAGAAGGGTCTTTTCTGTATCTTAGAAACACGGATAAAAATCTGTAAAGTTTGCTTTGTTGTGAAACAAACCAGCTGTGCATTTTTGTGAGGTGCATCTGATGTTGCAGTCTAATTTCAGGCTGAGCAATGTGCAGTACTTTCTGCAAAGAATGGCCACGTTAAATGGCAGGAACAGGACTGTGAAATACACATTATATCTGTTTCAGTCTGCGTGATAGTAGTGACAAGTGCTCAATGGCTGTCAGCATCCTTGTCAGCACGGAGCCTCCTTTGACATTAAAGTCACCAGCCCAGCCCTGATGCTGTGCAGCTCTATTGGCAGTTCCATCAGGCTGCAGCTGATCAGCGAATGTCAGAGCCTGCCCCCTTCTCCTGGTGTGTCCCCAGCCCTCTGTGTTTGCAGGCTGGCCTTGCCTGTTATTTGATCTTGCCACTCTTCATCAGCTCTCCCATGGGAAACGAGCAGACAGGTCAGTGGTGTGTGGGCATCTTCAGGGCAGAATAGAACCCCATCCAAAGTGACTTGCATAAAGGTTTGTAACGATTACCATTTCTTTAAGCCAATCAATGAGTAAAGTACCCAGAGACTCATTAAGTGGCATTTGAGGCATCTGTAAAAGAGTTTTGAGCTGTATTTCAGGAAATGCAGTGACAGCCTTTAATGTCTAATTGACCTCTTCTCTTTGTTTCACTTTCCATGTTTCCTTCTGATGTGTTCCCCCGTGGCAGCAAACAGCCCTGCTCAGTATTTTGAACTTCTGCTCGGAGCTGCAGCACCTCAGCCTGGGAAGCTGTGTCATGGTAAGTGCCTGGACCATTCAGGGGGTGTGTGTGTGTGTATGTGCACACTCACTTGCTTTCGAACCAGTCTGGGTTTATTTCACAAAGGTGTGTTAAATGTGAGGTTGATGCAAGACTCTACTCTTTTGGAAGGTCCAAGATGAATGCAGCTTGGTCATATATTTAAGGGTAATGTACTAGTTTAGTAGGCCTAAAACATAGCTTGTAGGCTTTCTCAGAGTTCTTCAGCCTCTTTCTAAGTTTTTGGGCATTCTCCATATGCATAACCACTTAATAACTAATTAATAAGATTTTCATAAGGAGATAGAGCAACTGATGAACTTAAAATGGAAATAAGTACATTCTTCAATCATTCTCCAGTGGTTGCACTTCCTGTGGTCATAAAAGTTGTTGTAATCATCTTTTAAAGGGAAGACAACTGTGCAAAAAAAAGTTTCTCCAAAGAAACAATTTTTGCTGCATTTTGATCCTCAGTATTACGTGAATTTAAAAACACCTCTATCTGGGGTTTATAGGAAATTTATTTTTGTCTTTTATAAAAATAGATCTCACTGTACCATACAATGAACAATTTTCACAGCTCTTTGGAAATGACAAGTGCTTAAGACAGATCTGCTATGTGTGTTAGGAAGCAAACCTTGAAACACCTCTGTATGTCTGGAACGATGCTACACATGACCAGGTGTTTGCTTTCCTTGCAGATTGAAGACTATGATCTTATAGCAAGCATGATGGGAGCAAAATGCAAAAAGCTTCGCAGTCTGGATTTGTGGAGATGTAAAAACATAACTGAAAGCGGGATCGCGGAATTGGCTTCGGGCTGCCAGCTTTTGGAAGAACTTGATCTTGGTTGGTGCCCTACACTGCAGAGCAGTACAGGCTGCTTCACAAACCTTGCACGTAAACTCCCGAATTTGCAGAAGCTCTTTCTTACGGCCAACAGGTCTGTGTGTGACACAGACATCGAGGAGCTCGCTGCCAACTGTACACACTTACGGCAACTGGATATATTGGGTAAGAGAACGTAGGGATATTGGTGTTTGTTCTCCTGTGTCTCAAAAGCCTTTCAGTTAAAAAGTAGTCGTTAAGATAAAATTGTGTTCTAGATGTATTTTTTAAGTAATTATTTCTTAAAATTATGGTTTAGCACATGAAAAAAAAGAGGGATGTTTTATTCACTGCATTAATTCTGACTCAGAATCCAGTGGACTTAGACCAGCTATGTAATTTGACTGCTGAGTATGAATTGCTTAAACTGGAATTCAAGTGCAAGAGTTTGTCCAGTGACTTTTATTTTCATGACCATCAGTTTTTTTAACTGAAGCCTTTCTCTTTTGATTATCAGAAGATCCAATTTCTTATCATTCTTTCTGCTTTTGTTTGTGCTTTCTGCTTTCACTTTCTGTGAAGTGTGACAAAGTATATTTATAGCATGAGTCTGTGATCAATAAACAAATTTTGCTTTTGTGCAATAAATATTTTGTTATAGACATTATATACTACGCAGTACTGAATTTCTTCGTCACATTTATCAGTAAGTGAATTTGAGTTATTAAAGATGAAAGGGTAATTAACAGCAAAACTTAAATAGACTTTCTAGTAAGGTGGGAAGGAAGTGATAAGGGTCAAAAAGCATAGCAAATCTGAAATTTCTAATCCTCTGCAGCTTTCATAGTTGAAAATATTTTTAGAGATCTAAAGTAAATATACTTTGAACTCTTGAGTAAGGACTTTGAGAAGTGTAGTTTTGTGTGATGCTGAATTCATTCTTTTATGGTGGCATATGAGATTTTCTTTTTATAATAATGTAGGACAGCAGGGATGTTTATGACATCAGTGTGGGAGAAAATTCTTCATGCTTTTACCAACTTATTTTCACAGGTTAGCTGTAAAAGGAAGATTTAAATGAAAGGGAATAAAGTAGTTGCTCTGTGTACTTCTAATGTTTAATAATTGTAATGAAAATATTACATTTAGATTGAAGAGGGATACTACAAAGAACTGAGAGCCAGCAGCGTGAATAATGTTCCAAGCAAGTTTAAGGCTATCAGCATTTATCATTGCAAAGTGTTTATCATATGGCTTCAGATTGGCGCTTCAGTGCACTCTTCTATCTTGATAGAGAGTTTTACTCACCTCTGACTGAGAAAGTTGCCTTCTGACCAACATGGGAAAGGCATATGAACAGAAAAAAACTTAGCTCCACCTAGTACAAGTTGTAGATACGTTATGTATATGCCCACCAGGGGTAGCGTGTTTTGTGTATCTTTAAGAGAATCTGCTTTGTGGCTAAATTATCAGGGGCACATTGCCCTGTTCAGACATGTAAAGTTTCCGAGTGGTATAGTGAATTAAGTCCTTCAGAAACACTTAGGTGTTCCTGACCGCCCACTTCCACGTGTTTCTGTTACAATGACCTTGTGTCTGCCCACAAAGTGGTCAGACCTCCTTACTGCACCAGAGACTCCCCCAAGAGTAGTTGGGCTGTGTTAAGCTTATGGATAGTCTGCTACTTCTGTTGCCCCTCTGACAGCAGTGAAGGCTTGTTGCCACATTTCTTTAGTGTTTGAATTCACATTTTAATTCAGTTTGACATCTTAATTTATTTTTTTTTTAAATAACATGTGAAAGTGGGAAAGGAGTGTATTCTGGTCCCTGGGTGTTTACCAATATTGCTGAGTCAGGTGGATTTGTAGTCAAACTTTTCCAGTGAGACTGCAATGCCAGGTTCACATAAATCCTTTCTAGGGAATATCCAGATGAATTATCTGCAAAATGAATAATCTACAAAAAATTCTTACTTTCTTCCTTCAGAGAAATACTTGGTAGGGTGAAAAAAAGGTTGTCTTCTGCTGTAAACAAGTCAGTACAAGGTGATACGATATATGTGAAGGACTTACCCTACTTTTTTGGCAATAGCAAGAAAACTGTGTTCATCTTTTTGTCTGAATATAGTAACCACTACAGCCTGTGGTTAAAAGAAAGAGCTGTCAAGTAGAACCACATTGTGTCATCTGGACGTAGAGTTGCCAGGTGTTCCTGTGTAAGTGCAGAAGTCTGTGTTGTCTGAACTAAAGAGGGAGTCTCTCACTGTGCAGGAGTACCAAGAAAGTCAGAAATCTCTGTATGTGCTCTTACTTTAGGCATGTGGTAAGGAGCCATCCTGTTACTTTAAACTATATAACTGTGTAGTATGTTTTTGTCCTTTAGTAGAAGTGTGACAACAGCCTGAAGCTGCGAGAGGCCAGAGGTCAGCACTCAGCTTTGCAAGAGTAACCTTGAACAGTGGGTCTTCTCTGTGATGTGAATGAATGAGAGGTGCTCTCATTATTATCCTTTGTCATCTCCCAAGTACAGAAATGTCTGGCTTGTGTATGCACTGTGAAGGGCGTAGAGGTATTGCTGCTAGGTTAGCACTGTGTGCTGTAAGGGAACTTCTTTTGCTTCCACAAAGCTGTGTAAAAGCGAGGGTTTTTGCTGTATACAAGCACTTATCTAAGTTAGGGTCAGAATGTCTTCCCTTCACTGTAGTCACCAGCATTAAAGATACTATACTGGTGTCTCTCTACAGTTGTTAGAACTTACAAACTTGTCAGAGAAAACTTCTAGTTTATAGGTTATTTATCATCACAATAGCTTCAGGGGTGAAGGAGTCTAAGCCTCTGAAAGAAATCTTGTTGAACTGTAAGTGGTGCAAAATGCACATTATATGTAGCCTGGATGTTGTTTTAAGGTGATAGGTCCTGAGGCTTGCTACCCATCTGTACTTTACCATAATTGTTTGGAAATTTCCTTGTTACAGAGTCAGAGGGCTCTGTAGAAGATGAAAATTGCTGGTTTTCAAGGGCTCTGTATACTTACTGGCCCACGTAAAGCATTGTTGGATGTCAGGCTGTGTGAAACGTAGGAAGTAAATTTCTGTTCAAAAAAATCATGGGCTGGTCCATATCTGCTGTATCATAAGTTTGGAAGAGGAAGTGTGGTGTGTGTCACTGAGTGCACAAGGATGTGTTTCTCTAGAACTTTTAGTTCTGAGCTTTCTTTTACCCACTACATTCTGAGCTGCCTGCTTACAAGTATCTTTTCCTTCTCAGCCCACATCTTTTCCACTGACTGACATGGCGTGTTTCCACCCTGTGTCAGAATGATCCAGCTATGATCATCTGACAGTTCTGTAGTGACGCAGTACATCAGCCAGTGCTATCAAAAGTTAAGTGGACACCTCTAGACCAGTAGTTAAAAACCTACTCTTCAAACTGTGATCAGCATTGAGCAATGTGACAAGTCAGATGGCAACCTGAATTGACAGTGCCAAAAGCTCTTCTTGCACACCACATCAGCTGCTTAGTTCTCTTGCTGTAGGGTTCTCAGCTGCTGTCAAGGGTGAAGAGTAAATCATATTAACCTCGCTCCCCAAAAGTTCCAACTGCCTCTGTCCTGCACATAAAGAGTAATGAGAAGTAGACACCCTCGTTACCACAAAATTCATGTATTCCTATCTACATTCCAACACCTCCCACACCTTCCTGAGCAACAGAAAACCCAACTGCCCCCTTGCCAGCTGTCAAAGTTTTCAGCTTTATCTTGAGAACATCAACACATAGCTAGTCAATTCAAACATGAAAATGTGTAGCACATTAAAATTTTGAATTTGAGTTGTGTGCAATAGATTGAATAAAATGTAAAGAATAAAAGGCCAGTCCGGCTGGTCTAGGGGAAGAAAAGGAAAAAAAAATAAGAATATTTGAAGGAAAAGTGCTAGTTATTACCAAGGTTGCTACTCTGAAATATTGTTTGGCGTGTAGTAGTGTCCCTTGCCCTAGAAAGTTGTGTTCTGGTGGTTTTTATAGCTGTTGTGCACAGGTCTCCTAAACAGGTATGGAATTTGAAGACTTGGATATATGATGGATAGAAATTAAATTCTTCACAGCTAATAAACATAATTGTTCTAGCAAAGAGATCATTACTCAGAGGTGCCTTTTACAATGGTGATACCAGAGAATTTTTTTCAGAGCATTAGCTGAACAACAAAAGTAAATAGCAGATTGTAATGTTTTGGTTATGTATGTATTCTTAGAAATGGCTGATTAGTCCATGGGGGAGAAGCTGTAGTAAATAATAAAGGTCCAAAAGCCTCCAAACTCCAGAAGAAAAATGCAGTATACAGGTAATTAACTAGCAGGCTACATTGTCAGTCTTTCAAAAGCAAAAGAAAATGTGCTGTATTAAAATTCTGAAATGCTTTTGAATAGGCTTTTAAGATACATACATTACTAACTGAGCATTGTATAAATAAGACAACAGATGATGTTCACTTATCCTGTGGTGTGAATAACCAAACCCCAACTGGATTGCTTTTAGAAAAAGGTATTTCCTAACATAAAATTTTAAGTCTGAGAAGGAAAAAAACCCAGGTGCAATAAAATACGCAATTTAGAATGACCTACTTAGTTGCAAATCTATTAAAAGTCTTAGATGAAATGGTAGGAGAACTATCAAAGTTCAGGTAGGAAGGAATGAAGAACATCCTACACAAAAAAATCTGTGGCTAGGCATCTAAATCTAGAATTTTTGTAGAAACACACGTTTGGATCTTGAAGCATAAAAGCTGTGATGCATAAATGAGACTGGGTTTAGACGAAGGTGCTGATGTAGTAGCAATTTTAAGGCTTGGTGAAAAAAAAGATAAGTAGCATAATGTGTTGTTCCTAGAGCTGCATTTGGAATGGTAGAGCAGGTCCTTACGGGAGAACAGTGATACTGTGGTAAAGTTCATGGACAAATGAAATAAATAAATAAAGCACATTACAGAATTTCTGTGTAAAGCCTTAGGGACTGTTGCATGAACCACCAGACAGTTCTAAAGATGGTGATTATATAATAAGGGAGTTAAAAATCACAATGATAATGACAAGCTTTGTCTCTGTAGAGGAGGTAAAATTTGGGGGCATAATAGCAAAGACTGTCCTTGGGTGATGTTCAGTAATGTCACAAAGTAACTAATCTGAGAGCCTGACACAGGATAATTGAAGATCACTTTTAGATACCCCCTTGCTTATGCAGAGGAGTACTGGAGACTACTGAAACCATCTGGAGTCTTTCTGAAATTGAATCCCATTCAGAGAACGAAAATAGGAAGATGAACTCTAGAAAGTGCAACAGAATCACAGTAAGGCAGTATGAAGTATTAAGGAACCATTGGATAGAGGTGAATGAGGGTTTCAGCTGTGTTAGAAGCTCACAGGAGTGACTGAGCTTGGTAGATAGTCCAGATGTGAGGGCTCACCCCAATACAAGGCTATTGCAGGAGAACTGTTGTCTGTCCATTAGCGTTCGTGGCAGAGGGGGATCAAGTAGGCTGCTACATCAGAGCCATTCTTTCCAGGAGATTAGCCTGGAAAGGTGCCTTAAATTGAAATGCCAATACAGAAAGCTTTTGAACAAGTCAATACATTGAACAGTAATAAATTGTTAGGACTAAATGGTATTTATGCAGTGGTTCTAAATGAGCTCAAATACAGGGCTCTGGAAATTTTATTTCTGGTGTGTGACCTGTCTCTTAAATCCACCTCAGTGCTAGAGTAATGCAGGGTTACAAACACGGCACAATCTTCTGTAAAGGGCTTGAGTTAGGAGCTACAAAACAGTAAGATCATCTTTTGCTCTGTGTAAACCAGTGGCAGCCATGCAAAAGTCAGTCAGTGGACATACAGGGGACATTATCATATTTTGAAGGAAAGCTGCATCCCTGCAAGGGTAGTACAGTTTTGCCTCTCCAGTCCTTTAGAATTCCTTGGAGGTATTGATGAATATGAGCACTACTCCAGTCCATAGAGGGTTGGATTTTCAAAAGCTTTAGCCAAGGTTGTGCTGCTTTTGGAATTTAGCTGTCTTCTCCTGGATTATGAGTGTTTCAGAGACAACAGAGGACAAGAATGTATCATCCCTTTTCACAGTGAAGTTATGTCACTACTGTGGTCACCAAGGGTCTGTTCTGATCTGCTTATAAGTAATCCAGGCAGAGGGGTGAATAGTGCCAGAGGGTAACACACGGGTATTCAGAATAGAAAAACCTTAAACTGAAGAATTTAACACTGAAAAATGGCAGAATGACCTTGTGATACTTTAATTAAACAGATGATAAAGCAGGATGAAAACATTGAATCAAGTGCAAAGTAGTTGCATGAGGCAAAATAACATCAACTAAATATATAAGGGGCCAGGTTTATATCAGGTACTGTTTTGTAGGAAAGAGACCCTGTGGACAGTTTTTGGAAAATATCAGCTCATTGCCCAGCATCATTCTAATGGGAATATAGAAGATTAGGGAGACAAGAAATTGAGAAAATATCATAAGACCTTATTATAAAATTACTGTGTGCTCAGTGCACTCTATTGTTCTGATCATCCAGTTTCAAAAGTACTAAACTAGTGCAGAAACAACACAGCAGGGGTCATTTTGAGATGCAGGGGAGTCTGGAAAACAGATAGCCTTGAGGGAACAGAAGAGATGTCCATGGGAGTATGAATTATTTAGAAATAGTGAACTGGGAATGATCTCACTATTTCTTTCACTGCACCTTAGTTATTGCATTTAATAGGCTGGAGTTTCTGTTTGGTTTTTTCTTTTCTTTTTTTTTTTTGACATTATGTAGTTAAACTGCAGAACTTGGGAAGGGGCTATAAGTACGAAGAAGTTCAGAAAGGTAGTAGAATTCATAAAAGATAGCTTTAGAAAACCCTAAAGTTATAGTTTTTGGTGATTGAGAAGATTCACCAATGAAAAGCTACTTTAAAAAATCTCCTCCTTTTTTTGTGGGGGAGTTAAGGAGAGTGGGGGACATAATTGGCCCTGGCCCTGGACAAGATCCTGAACTAGATGGCTTTTTGGGGTGCTAGTTAGCTCAAGATGAAGCTGTGTGAGTTGAAGTGTCTGCTAGCAGTTTTGTGTAGTGGTGTTGGATGTATAAACTCTCGAGAGGGAAAGCTTGATGAGCAGTTCAGCCCGCGTAGACATCCAGGCTCAGTTCTCTTGCCTGGAGTAACCTGCCAGGCTTCCAGCCTTTCCTGTAAGGCATGAATCTCCTCCTCTGGGTCCAGTGTCCTGTCTGCCACCTGTGTGTGAATGTCCTACAGGGTGTAAGGACCTCAAGGGGCACTGGGTGCTTCAGAGTGCTGACTCACAGTGCTCAGTCAGCTGTGCTTAGCACGATGGACTGGACTGACTGGATGTCCATCAGCTGTAATGGGGGTGTGGATTTGCACTTACAAACATCTGTTTATTTGGTTTCTGACTGAATCCTCTGCTTGATCTGACCCTGTGTGACATGTGGGAGTTCAGTCCCTGTGGTCTTGTTCTCAGCAGGGTTTAAACAGTGTGTTTTATACATACATGTAGGTATGGTCAGCAGTCTCTTGAACAACTGCCCCTGCATATGTGTAATACCCACACTTGCTCTAGAGCCGTGGGAGCCTTGCTGGTGCCTTTGGAATTGGAGTAGCCCCCGATCACTTGTCTGCTGTGCTGATGGTCAGTGTGCTCAACAGGAGAGTCATGAGAGCATGACTGTAGCATTCCATGTTGCTGCCTAAGCCCAGCATCTGGTCACTGGGAGATCTTGTGGCTCTGGGTACCTGGCTTCTGTAGTTAGAGATTCTCCTTGAAGTTGTTGCCCCTCAATAGAAAATGATGGTGACTTTAGCAGTTAAGAAAATACAGTAGGCATTTTAAAGGTAAAAGTTCTGCATGATCTCTGAGAAGCTTTTAATTTGAAAACTAATTTAAATAAATAAAAGTTGTGTTGTAGCATTTTTTCATGACACAGTATTAACAGCTTAAAACCCTCCACTATTCTTGGTAACTTTACAATTCTCTTCTGTTTTGTTTTTGAACAGGAACGAGGATGGTGAGCCCTGCATCTTTAAGAAAATTGCTGGAATCTTGTAAAGATCTTTCTTTACTTGATGTGTCCTTCTGTTCACAGATCGATAATAGAGTTGTGCTAGAACTGAATGCCAACTTTCCTAATGTGTTCATAAAAAAGAGTTTCACCCAGTGACTCCCTACATATGCTGCTGTGGAACTCGTTTGACAGAGTTGTTTTCCTGTAAATTTGTGCTGAGTTTTTTTAAGGAGAATATAAGTCTGCTATGAAATAGTGGAAACTGTTAATTATCTACACAAATGAGCAAAATACATTTAAATGTATTATGTTTCTTAAAGTTGATATTGTACCTAAGAATTATCTTACTCTGTTAATTGGTGGCACTGCATGTTTTTAAATACCAGCCATATGTCTGGCTTTAATGAGAAGCAAATGAATGTCTTCTTAAATGTTCCTTCACGGGGTGTTACACACAATACACTATGTTAATATCCAGGTGAAAGCAGAAGTTCAATATTTAGCAGTAAGGAAAATATAGGTGCTTCCTTTTCATGTGTTTTGTGTGTGTATATATAAATGTATACATATCTATTTGTATATACATACACAGATATTGTAGCATTTTAGTTTGGCCTGCAACATAAGATTTTATGATCTGGCCTATAATTAGTTATTTGAAAACCAGTTTAAGTGTGTATAAGAACATATAGAAAAGGCACTTCGTCTTCCTCAAGTTTTGGCAATGAATTGTATCTGATACATTTTTCTCCCTTCCTTCACCTGAAATAGATGTAGTGATGTTTTACAGTCCAGTCTAAGCAACACAACAGATAAATGCAAGAACCTGAACCACCTGAACTTAGAGCAGAAATGAAAGATAAAATTGACAGCTGCTTCTTGGTATTGAGATACAAAGTTTAAGCCAGGTACTTAATGTTATAACTGCTAATGTGTAGAAAACACCAGAGTAATTTTCTTTTTCAAATTTCTGTCATGGTCAAGACTTGATTTGTGATACATCTGGTTATTGTGCAGAGTATCATAAAAAGTAGAACTTAAGGTAATGCATTAGCAACTGTCTTTTCACTGGCGTCAAATCTACTGTCAGGTGTAAAAATAAGCATCTTTGTTCAGTAAAACAGCAATGAAAATGTAGTGGGTTTGAAAGGACAATATGATTTTATGATTTTATGATCACCAAACCTTAGTACTGGATTTGTTTGGGGTTTTTGTTTTGTTTTGGTTTTCCAAGATGAGATTAGCTCAAAGTATTATTGCACTTTCTCTTTAAGACTTAGTCTCTGGGAAAGGAAAACTGTGTTGACGGACAATTTCTGGAAGTTTCTTCCTTTTGCACTTTCTTGGATGAGGCTTTTCTCTTTTTTTCCCCTTGAATACCACTGCTAGAGTATGTTGCTACATACAGCTTCGGTTTAGAATTTTACCTTTTTAGCTGTTGTTGATGAATACGGACCATAAAATATAGGCTGTCATTTGATACTGGTTCTGTTATTCTTGTATTGATGGCACTTACTACCTACTGGAATAAGAAGAAAAATATTTTGTCTGGGAGAAGTACTGTATTGTACTGAAGATCAGTGACAAAGAACAGTTCATGCAGTAAATAACCAACTGCTACGAGAGGACTGCTGCAAATCATTAAAAATCTGACAATCTCTGTGACTCCTCAATGACTGCTTTGAACTCTTCGTGCTGGTGCCAATACTTTATAAACCATGTCATGAAACAGCTACAGAACATTTATCTGATTTTACTGGAAGACCTAATTCTTCAGATTTTTAAGTTTTGCTGAATCTCTGGGGAATTCCAGATCCAAAGAAGGGCATGCACAGTTGGCTTTTTGATTTTTTTCCTCCACACAGATGGCACTATGGAATTTCCAACTAGATTATGCCATTCCGTTTTTTTCTTCTTTAGAAATCTGGGCATTGTCAGAGAACTTTAGATTGATTTACTTCTTTTTTCCACACTGAAAGATGTCAGCTTTGGTGTGATTCTCTGTGAGACGTCGTTTCTCTCAATCATTATTTTTCTGGGAACTTTTAACCTTTTTTAATCTATATTTTTCATTGTAATTGAGTATTAAACATTATTATTCTAGTTACAGGAGAACACAAGTTCAGATAATGGGAGTTTACAAAGAACAGAGTTTCAAAACAAATGTTTTTGTTGTAAAATTTTACTTCTCAGGGGTTGTTCTGTGTTTATCTCCTTTTCTTTTCTATACAGATCCTTTTTGTTTGTTTTTGACTGTAAATAGAATGGGATGTGGATGAAGTGATAGCCATTGTGCCTTCAAACTGGTAAACTTGGTACATAATACAGTTTAACTTCTCATCAGTGAATCAAATAAGTGTTTTTGTAATTGTGCGTGTAGAGATTTTCATTCTCTGTTGCTTTTTAGGTAGCATAAAGAAGGTTTAAATTGACATTTTGTTCATGGATTTTTTCTTTCTTATGTTGCATCTTCTGTTTGAAATTGTTTTTTTTTTTTGGGAATTCTCTGTTGTCACTTGGAAGATAAATTGAAGTTGGCTTTTTATTTGGATTGTTTTAAACAGCTATTGCCAACATATAATTAACTCAAAGAGCTGAGAAATTATTGGGAATTACTTCCATCTATAGTTGTAGACTTCAACCTTCAGAGAGTAAGAAACTCTTTTAGCTATGGCCTTTTAAGTCCAAGAAGTCTTCCAGCATAACAAAGTCAGACCAGACTTGACATTTGTAATACTTGTAGGATAAAGAAAACAACCTGCTTTTAGACCTTCCTTATACATCACAAAAAAGCAAGAATAGGTTGCTGTCTCTTCAGTTCTGCTGTCTTATACTTAAGTGTGTCTATTTATTTATACATGTGTATGCATAAATTATATATATACACACATCTGTTCATGTGTATATATGAATTGTTTTGGATGTGTGTACATATGTAAACATACATGTATAAATCTCAGTTTTTCATGTAGGAATTACTTTTGTGAAGTGAGTGTAATAGCAAAAGATGTTTCATAGCAGTTCTGCTTTCAGCTGTTGCTTTATTGTACCTGGAGACTGAGTTCCTCTCCACCCACGCAGCAGGAAAAGCCTGAACAGGAGATGTGCTGGATTTCCAGTGTTGCTTTGCCAAAGTGCCTTTTGATTTGTCTGCTCATGACAGGTGTTACAGGGTATGAAGAGTGAATGCAAAGTCCGATAACTACTGTGGAATGTCTCCTTGCGAAGCAGTCATCTAGAGGGAAACTTACATTCTAGTTTCATTGAATCCAAAATGAATCATGTCAATTCCTCCACTGGAGGAATTTAATTACTTTTGAATTGGGTCGTCAGCTCCATCACTAGACTGTCCCTCAGTCATGGTATCTAAATTCTGCTGTTTAAGGATATTCCTTTTTTTAATCCTGTTGTTTGATTACTTGTCTTTCTGAAGCTTTGTAAAAGATGTGCTTTGGCAACAAATGTTAAAAAAACCATGACTAACATGTCCAAAAAAAGATATTTGCTCTGAACTGCTCCTGTTCTTAAAGGGGGTCTTTCATCCCTCTGTATGAAATTGATGTGGAATGGCCTGTAGGTAAAGATGTAATTCCTTGGGTATTTTTAAAAGCTGGTATGATAACTTTACCATTTAAAGCATCTTCTCAACTCTTCAAGGCCTTAATTCAGTAGTGTACTTATTTGTATTCATAATTTTGAGCTGTCTGGCTACATAGCTCTATGGAAATAGATGGAGTTCCTGTTCTTTAAATTGTACACCTGATTAAGTCCATTAGTGAGCACAATTTATATAGAACAGTTTTGCATAGGTGTTTGGACCTTATAATCCCCTATGTACCTGGAGGTCCAAGTTTCAGACAAAAAACAAACAAACAACAAAACCTACCAAAACCCATGTATTTCCTTAGAGCTCTTATGCTGCGTTTTCCAAATACAAGATGTTCAGTAATCATGGTACACAGTGAGTAGAATTCATCTCACTCAATGTTAGTTCCCTGAAAGTTAGACATCTACTTCAAGGAAGGAATCTGGGCACCACTAGAGAGTTATTAATCTCCTAAGACAGACATTTAAGGAAAGTAGAATGAATCATGTTTTAGAGAGCCACTGTGGAAGCTGTGATTTAGCTCAGGTTAGATACTAAACTGAGATTAATTCCATCCAGCTGTACTACCTGTCTTGAAAAACAAGACTGAAACAACATCCATCCTTAAACCTTACAACCACCCAAATTCCATCCAGAGAGAAGCAAATAAACTCTGACAACTTCAAAAGTTTTCTTAATGCCAGGATCTGCTTCTGCCCCTTGCCAATGCCTGTGGTATATCATTTGTTTTATATTGTTAGTTTGTTTGGTTTTTGGTTTGGGGTTTCTTGGAAATGCATCCCCTTTCCCTGTTCCAAAATCTCATGTACCTAACTGGCTGTGTGTATAGTTCTGTAAATGCATGGAGTGAACAGACAAACATAATTAATGTATTGCCACTATTTTGATAATCTTTCATATTGCTATAATTAAGACTGGGTAGTTTAACTGCTCTACTCTCATCAGAAATGTCACCCACTGCACATTTGCAAAAATTGTGTGCTGAGTCCTGGTTCTCACTGTGTGTACTTATTGCATCTTATGGGATATATTTCCCGTGTCACATCTGCAGGACTGCTAAATTTACAAAACTAGATAAAATGTAGCATTTTATTGTGAGGACTGTGGGAGCGACTTTATGTATATGATTTACATGTTCATTATTGCTCTTTTACAATGATTCTGTAAGTTGTAGCTTTTGAAATTTAACTAGACTAGAAATTCCTGGTTTAATGCATCTGAACATGCTGTGTCATACACAGTCAACACTTTTTCCCAAATGAAGGCATTAGTCCTTCACTGAGATGATGATTTCTGTGATTTTTAGATTTCTGACTTGACAGTGAAATGCAAGAAGGTGCTCTTTAGTAAATGTTACCAGGCACAGGACAAGTTGTGGTAACTGACATGTGGAAGGGCTGAGAAATGAGTGTTGCATGTTACAGATCCTCATGAGTTTCAGAGAAGGGCATCAGCAGGAGGAGTCTCGTTAAGAAGATTCAGCCTCTGTAATAGGAGGCAGTGGTGAGATTTTCCTTTTCATCTAATGGACTAAATACTGTTACTTTTGTTTGAGTTACATAGCTCTTGTTTCTCCTTGTCTTGTTTTCATTTAAGGATGGTAAATGGCACAGTTAGAACAGATGTCCTAAATTGAAGGGTATACATTGTGAGGAATGATGTTTTTCTCTTGCATGTTTTGTTCACCTTTTCTAAAAATAAAAAAATTCAAATACCCTCAACTATTTGAAAACTCATTTTCCTTGGATTCTGAAGAAATGCAAATGTCAAGAAGGTTGAGAAAAGAAAAAAAGGGGACTTACTGGGATTTATCTGGAAACTCATGGAAGGGTTGCCAGAGCTATTTATAGATGTGAGAAAAGTAAGTGCCTTGCTCTAGATCGGCTGTTACCTTTCCCAGAAACATAGCTTTCCACATAATATCACATGCTTGTACTTCTAAATTAAGATTTACCATTTAGATGCTCTTAATATTGACCTTTCATGTACATGTTTGTGCAGTAGGTCACGATGTCTCTTCATTTCATTTTTATCAACTACATAAAAATATTCGTTCTTTGCCTACCACTGTGAAGCCATATTTTTTGTTATTTAATGAAACTATCTCATGCATGTACACACAGGTGCATATAAGACTTAATTGCTCAGGTTTTTTGCAACTGGTCCTTTTCTGAGGACAAACTACGATTTGGGGGTAAAAATGGTAAAGTCTCTGGAGAAGGTTCAAGGGAAATCTAATCGATGTATAGGAATACCTGATGGAGGGGAAGAATGGAGAGGGAGCCAGATTCTTCTCAGTGGTGCCCATGGACAGGACAAGAGGCAATGGGCACAAACTGAAACACACAAGATGACACATTTTATGGCATAGGTTGCCTGCAGAGCTTGTGGAGTCTCCATCTTTGGTGATACTCATCATCCCGGACAACTGACTGGGTGGCCCTGCTTCAGCAGGTGGAGGCTGGACTGGATGACCTCCAGAGGTCCCTTGCCAACCTCGTCCATTCTTTGTTCTGTGATCCGAGATATGCCTGTGGCTGTTTTTTTTGCTTCAGGGTACTGATTGCTGAAGAAGGTAGGGAGAGGGGTAAAGAAAGAATACCTGTCATAAGGAACTTGTTATGTTGAGAACAGGCACAAGAATTTTGTGCATTTCCTTTTTTTGTTGTTGTTATTTTAGGAGAAATAACATTTCTCTTGGTTTAAGTTAGCAGGAAAATCTAAATGCAACTTACTGAAATAAAATTTTGGTAATATTTTCAACATGCAGTTCTGTAACATACGAAACACACAACTGGTTTATGGGAGTATGATTGTCACTTCAGAGTCTGGAAGTTACACCAGGGACTAAGAAAAATAACCCTATTCTTGGGCACTTGGTAATAGTTTCTGGCTAGAAGCTGAATTGTCTGTAATACACTAGGAACAGTTTGGTTTGCATATCTTTAGTATTTGTTTACATACACCATACACTGAATTGGAATTGCCATGGTTTAGGTGCCAGTTACTCCTGCTTACTCTGTTGGAAACAGTATGGCAGTTACCTGTTCATAGAGTCAAACATGAATGTTTGCATTCAGGTGAAAAAGAGGACCAAGTTTACGAAACACTGAGATGTCTGAGTGTTTTAGGGAGATACCGTGTATAATTGTGAATTCCCATCTTTTGTATATTTTCTGTTTTACCATTGCCAAGAGTTGTCCCTGCTCACCATCAGAAGATGGGTTCCCTTGTATCAGACCTTGGTCTCTCTAGATTTTTCTTTAGGGCAGCGCCACAGCTTCCTGCTCATGCCCACTGTTCTGAAACAGAGATGAATTAAAAAATAGCCGGTTTGGTTGTGATTTGGAAACTAATGGCTAGTCTATGCTTGAAGTTATTTTGGAATAGTTACTAAAAGTAAAATGACCAGGAATTGATGTGTTCACATGGAGACCTTGCACTTTCTGATTTAACTTTGGCATACAATTACAGGTGCCCTTCAGCTGTCATAGTGAAATCTATGTGACAGTGATCTTCCTGAATCTCGTTAGTGACCATAAAGCCACTGCAGCAGCATCCTATGGCATTTTGCATTCATGTCCTTGCCAGGCAGATGGTGGAGTTGGGGGTTGTAAAGACTGGCCTGATCTCTGCAAGTGAGGTGTATGAATTGCATGGGGAAATCTCCTGCTTACATTTATTCATATGTGCAGCTGAGAAGGAAGGGCATCTTTAGACTTTCACATTTAAATATCTAAACCCAGCACCTGGATTCATTTAAACATAGTAGGTCTCTCCCTGCCGCCCATCACATAACCAGTAACAAAATACTTGCATTGTATTTATGATTTAATAGTCTGCTCCGTTTTCTGCCACAACAACAGGAGTTTGAGTAACGTAACAAGAAACTCCTACTGTGTTACCTTTTAAAGAAAGTAATTTCTATAAAGGTGGAAGAGCAGCAATAGCGGGAATAGTTCCAGACACTATCTGTAAATACCTGTGCTGTGCATGCTATGCCTGTAAGCACCAGAAGCAAGTCATGCCTTTTTGCAATAACAAGTTGAGAAGGACAAAAGGGATAATTGCCTCTAAGGACATTTTCTGTAGCTGGAGGATATCTACATCACTGAATTTTAAATATCTAGAGTAGATACTAAAGTTAAGGAAGCTAGTCTCCTAGGGTCCTGTCACTGGGTAGATAGGTTCTTCTGTAAGATAATTCAGATCAGAGTAGTCTTAAATTGAGATCTTGAATTGACCTTTGGAAAAGCAGAGGTCTATGTAGACCAAATAAAATTTCTGTTGGAAGCTAGCACGAGTGGATTCAGAGTAAGAGGTTGCTCTCTATTAGTCCCCTAGCTTCACTTGCTTCCACCAAAGGCCACCACATGCTTTGCTCTGTTAGTTGAACTGGATCTGATTGCTCCCTACAAAATACCTTGGTTAAAACTAGAAAAGTATTTGTTTTCTGATAGTTGTCCTTTTGGTTGTTTGGGGGTTTTTTTACCCTCCCAATTTGGCAGTTAAAATCAGCAGAAGGAAGGGGGCATTTAGCTTCAATTAAAAGAATAACAAGCAGCAGGTGGGAGCATGTTGGTTGTGCAAATGTTTTAATTCAAATTAGCATAAATGAGGATAGCCACTCTTGATTGTCATCCAAAGCTCCTTAATTTTTACACAGTTCATCTCAGTACTGTGCCACAAAAATGTCCAAAGGCGAGGTTGTTGATGGTGGCTCAAGCCCTAAGGTGTAAAATGCTACTGTGAACATATGAGAACATTCAAGTCCTAACTGGCTTCAATAAATTTGCCAACAAAGATCCTTCCTTCCAAACAGATGTTGGAAGGTTTAGATTAGAAAGGCTAATAAGAGTATATTTAAAGTATGGTGAAGGCAGTGGTTAGCAAAACCAAGCTGGAGGGAGGGGCAGCAGTTCTTGGATGTGTTTTTCAGGACTTTTTTCCTGATAGTAATCTACATTGGCCCATGAAGCTAACATCCACTCCTTTACACCACTGCAATCCTAAATATAGTCAGTATTCCAAGAGCTCTTTCTGTATGTGTGGTCTTAGATCCCAGATCTGTTTTCTGTGTTCCTATTCAGTAATTAGCCCCACTTCTAGTTTTATGCTCCTCTTAGTATACTAGCAGTTTTTACCGTAACATCTGTATAGTTGTTTTTAATATTCCTCTCTGAAACTCATGCTTTTCTTTTATACTTGGGCAAGTACTTGATTACATTTCAAAACAAGATTTTTTCCCTGCGCTGTGTTCTGCTTGACCGAGAGTAAGTGGAAAATAATGTTATTGGTGTATTCCTTCTGTTCAGATTTGGCTACTGTATCTTCTTTCTCTGTGGAAACCCAAAGGTGTCTGTGCATTTGCAGACACAGATTGGGCATGGGTCCCTGGCACCTCTTCATCTGAATACCTTTGACTCATGTTTTTGGAGTGTGAGGGAAGGCTTGACTTGAACACACACATGCACACAAAACAGAGGTGTTAGCCCTATATTCATGAAGGATTGCATTTATTATGGAGAAATTATCTAATGCCTTATGTTGCTAACTCAAAGATAAATTTTTCTTATCTTTAAAAGTTAACCAATGATTTCTATTTAGCAAATTAAGCCTGTTTTCTTCTGCCATATTGGATCATTTAAAATGTCATAATACTGTGTTGTGCAGTTTACTCCATTACTGCCAGCATAAAGAAGTTGAAATTAATGTTCTCCCTGAGTTGTCAGTGTCTGCTAATTCAGAGATGACAGAAATGTGTTAAAATATATTCAACCTATAATATTTATCTTGCTTTGCACTTAATTTGTTTCCCTTTGACTGTTGCAAAATGCCAAGTGTACATAAAATAATGAATAAATAAAAAATAAATTATTTGTCTACATTCATTGACCTTTTGTGCATTCCTTTTAAAAAACAATGAAATACAACACAATATGATGCATTCTGAGGAACAGTTTGGTTATATTTTTATCACTGTTCATTTTGAAATATGCCACCCTGGATGTTTTTTGATATAAATTTGTAAGCTAGCTTTTTAAAAAAATTATTATTAGAAAAGTGTATTACTATTTAATGGTTAGCTTCCTCTAGTCCTGTGAAAGCACATGGAACTAGGTGTGTTACACAAAATAGATGCTTCACTGCCTGAAACAGTTTGTGGTACAGAGCAAGAGACAACAGATGTATATAGACAGATGGGATATAAAGCAGAATATGGAGATTACAATGTACCAAGAGAGACCTCCAAGAAAAATATAATTGTTGAATTTCTTTCAAGAATAATTTCCTACTCTAGCACGAATTATGTTACCATAAGGTATTTCTTAATCCCTTTAATTATGTACATACTGGTACGGTTGCTTTTAAATGTGGAACTTAAGTAACATGATAAACTCTGAATTTAGCAAAAATGTTAAGAGTTCTGCAGCTTTGAAAATGGGCACCAGAAGGGGACAGGTGAGCAGCTGGACTCGACTTGTCAAGAACAACCCAAATGTTGAATTGAAAATGAACAACTGCTTTGCTAGAGTTTGTCCTCCTTTTGATGAATTATCTGAAGTGGTTTTATGGGTTCCAAAGTTGATGTTGGTTTAATCAGTGCCCATTTTCCTCTAGACAAATTTTTGAGTGTTATGTTCTCCTGATAGTGTTAATTGTTCAAGGCAATTAACTAAACCAGATACAGAGCTTTGAGTTTTCTAACATCTCTAAAGAAACTCTTAATAAGACTTTTAATCTCCAGCACCTCCTGAAGGGTTCAGCTTTTGTATCACAGCTTTGCCTCAGGCCAGTATAATTTCAAATGTGCTAAAACTGTCTTCTAGCATCAACTTAGAGCTGCTGTGCTTCTGATTATCCAGAAGTGTAAGAACAAGACTGGACCTGGGTTCTGTGCATTTGGATAAAACACAGCTGACTTTTGACACCTGCTAAGTACAGTTTCAGGTATCATTTCTGATGGCCGTGTTTCTGCTGATACTTGTTTCACAGTAGTGAAAATTCACAGAAAAATCTGAAATGTGTCAGGTGTCTGCCTTCCTCTGTGTGACACTTCTGGTAATGCAAACAGTTTAAAAACCCACACAGATAAAGCCAGATTTCAAAATATTTCAGGATTTGCAGACTTTAGTGCCTGGGAACCTGTAATACACTTCATTACATTATTATTTGGAGATGTGCATTATTATTTGGGCAATTGAAAGGAGTTGTGTTCTCCATGCCCATATTTTACCTGCTCTGTGTCCAGATGGATAGAGGAAAGCTTACTGTTCGGTGAAAACATGAAAAAATGCAAACTTGTCTGCTACTTTGCAATGCAATTGGCAATCTTGATTGAAATTTAAACAGAACACTGCAGATCTGATACCATGCATGCTGCCATTGTTTATTCACTGGTAAAATCAAATGTCATTATATACAATGTAGGCATTTATTATTATAAACAGATTTTAACATAATGCTTTCCTTCACCGTTTTGTAGGGCTAGAATTAAAAATGCCCTGATGCCATGACCAGGCAGTTTTGAACTGACAAATATCTTCAGAAGTTAAAATAAATGCAGCAGCATTTTTGTAGCAAGGTCATGTCCGCCCCTCTGGATGCAAATGCACAAACAATGTCAGTTCAAACTTCAGGCCAATAGGTCTCTAAATGCAGTTGAAGCCCAGTGATGCAGTCTGCATAGTTTCTTTGTGAAAAGGATGAATCATGCCTGGATTTAGCCTTGTTAACTGGCTACAAGCTCAATCCACCACAGGCTAAATATTAAAAAAAGAAAAAAAGATAATAGACATTAAATACTCTGTATTTAAAAACTACACTGAATGTGTCAGAAAGATGTGATTGGCAATCTACTTATCTTTTCTAATACCAGTATCTAATAATAAATGTTAACATCACTGTAGCACAGAAAGCCGATCATAGAAGAATCTAGAACAAAATTACTGTGTTTGAGATGAACTTCAGGGAATTTACTCTGTGGTATCTCTGTTTAGAGAAATCCTCATTGTGTTTTTGCCATTGTTTCTGTTTAGTAATTGCAAAGGGTTTGCCTGCAAAATTATGTAACTGTCACAGGGAAGATTCATTGAAGGTGATGACATGCTATTTTCAACATACGTCTATTTTTTTTCTCATACAATTCATTGATAGACTTGATAGGATGCTTTGCAGTAACTTTCATTCCCCCAGCAGATATCTTTCTAGAACCCCTGCCTAGTGCTGAGTATAATAATGCTCCTCTTTTTTAAGTGATTGTGGAAAGGGAAAAAAAATTGTGGGACATAGCCTTCAGGTGCCCTGGACTATGGTTTTATCAGTGCTGTGGCTGCTGATTGACCTGGGGAAGAGTTTTAGTGAAGTTCTGATTCACTTTCCATTTGTGTGTCACTAGGTAGTATTTACTGTATCTGTTACTGATGAGACTCACGGAGAACTTAAATGTTATGCAAGAGTAAATCACTTTCTTTGAATTGGCTAAGAGAAAAGATTTTTAAGATCAAAATACTGTGGGCACTGATCAAACTGAAAAATCTACAATGTTGCTCTGATTTTTTTTTTTTTTTGTGTGTACTTTTAAATAATTCAGTCTTTTCAAAGAATTATGGCAGCTTTCAAGTTAAAATATTGATCGATGGGTGTTCTGCTTCTCTCCAAAAGGTGTAGAGGCTTTTACGTCTGTGCCTCCTCCACTCAAAGTGGCAGATCTTCATAAAGGAGGCACAGATTAAGGATCTCCAGCTAATGATCAAGTGCTGTCTGTCACCTGGTAGGAAGAACTCAGTTGTCAGGGGGTGGGGTTACAACCCCTCTTCTTGCTTTTTTCTAAATATATGGTCCTTAGGCAGTTTTTACATCTTTCAGTTCCCTTAAATATTGTAAGAGACTAAGTGGACACATACCCTCTCCTCTCTCTTCGCAAGCAAATACATATACTGCCTTGCCCCTTGCATATCTTTTTCCTCAGAACAGCACTGTCTCCTTATAAAAAACACTTTCCCCCAGAAGTCTCCTAAAATAATGAGCTTAAATTTGGAAGAGTGAGGAAATTCCAGCTTCCTGCATCTTTCCTTCTGCTGCTGAACGGTTTGTATCTATCGTGGCTCTGTTCACACACAACAGCATGATGTGTCCAGGGAAGGCAGAGGCTGTTCCCTCTGGCCAAGAAATAGCAATGCTATATCTTGTCTCAAAACAGGTATAAGAAAATGGTCCATATCCCCTTGGGATGCTTTTCTGTATTGGGTAACAGGTTGGGATTGTAGCATTTCAATGAGGCTGTTCCTCGTGTTTTACAACATTCACAGCTGCCGCAGCCACTGCCTCTAAGGACTCCTGCAAACCCACAGTGTGTCCTTCTTACCCCAGACTCTGGTCACTGCTGAATTTTACCTTAACTAGAAGGCGTTCAGCACATATAAATGAAAGGGCTTTCCCCTGCCTGTAACAGCCTGTGGCCATGTAGGCTGTGTGTTTAGGACTAGCAGGAGCCTACTGCCGCTAGCCTTATTTCCTCCGGTGAGAATTAGGTCCAAGTCTGGCAGTAGAGCAGTGCTAGAATGTGGGAAGCCTTGGATTCAGGCCAAGGGGAATTAACTGAAGGTGCAGCTGAGGCTTAGCTGCTGGGTTATGTGTGTGTTCTCAGGGTGAACCCCCTTCAGCCCTTTCACTAGAGATGTAGGGGCAGGAGGGCAAGAGTCACGTGCTGGTGCTGGGCCAGGCAGGGGAGAGGGAGATTGATTTCAGCCTTGTGGGTACAGCCTGTGGGAAGCGAAGGGGAGTGAAATCTGACCTGCAGATATAAAACCTTAAGTGGCCTGGCCCCTACTGTGGTTGGGCCTGTATTTCTGAATGGTCAGCTGAGGAGGAGGCAGCACCAAAGCCGAATGGACTGAAGGCCTCTCTGCTGCTCCTCTGAAACACTCACCTCCCTTGGCTGGCTGCACAAGGCATATGGGCAGGCTGGGTTGTCTGTCCTCTTCCCCAATTCAAAGAGACAGACATGCACGATTTAATGAGGGACTGCTTTAAGCTAAAGGCCTCGATTCCACCCAAAATTAAAAACCTCTGGTTTGGGATATGATTTATATACTGAACATGTATGCAAAATTAGTATGCAAAAGGCCAGTGTTCTCCAGCTCCTCAGACCTATTAGCAAATAAATCAATCCTTACTTATCAGCTGGTTTAGGAAGGGTCCCTGGAACAAAGCCAGCTTTTCCCTTTAGAGGCTGAACCTTTGTTACGGCTTTTTGCCTACTGTGAACAGAGCTATCTCCACAGGTAGGACAGACACAGCTTTGGTCTGTAGTTGAAGATGTTGCCATGGCTTACCTTTCCAATTCCTGCTGTACCACAGCATCTCGTTTCTGTTATCTGAACAAGTCCAGCATTGATGTTCAGCTGGAAAAGAGGTTATTTTCTGCCATGTCTGCTCAGTGCTACAGTATTGGTTGCCTGTAGTGTGATTAGCTCTCTGCAGAATGCTTATTTCTTTCTAAAACTTAATCTGTCTTGGGTGTTTTGTTTTGTTTTGTTTCAGCTCAATTTGCTTGTTGAGTTAACAAGAGACTCTGAGATCGTGATATGTCACTTATCAGTTTTCAGTGCAATGAAGTCTGCTGTAGCAGAATGTCTGAATGTCTTGGGTTCTTGATATTCACAATATTTTAACATTTTCAGCACCTACATACACAGCGTGGCAAGTGGTAGTTACAAACCGGCAGCACTGAAATAAACACAAGATGTAAACCTGTGTGGTCGTACCAGCCCGTGCTGCTGCGGGGTCTGGGCCCACACAGAGCCGAGCTCCTGACAGCTCTCAGACGGCCTGGACAGGGTGGTGTGTGCTTGGGCGTAAAAAGAGAGCACCCAGCCAGCACCAAAAGGGCCCTGCGGGAGACCAGGGTTGTCTCCGGATCTCTGTTCCTGAGAAATGGGGGTTTCATCCAATGGAGGAGAGTTTTGGGGTTGTTGCGGTGTTTTTGTTTGGTGACACGAGTCTGGCATGTGGGGTGGTTTGACTTCAGCAAGAACAGAAGCCATTTGGTGAAATGGTGGGATCTGAGCCCCCTGCCTTCCGGGAAGAAGGGAGCCCTGTGGGAAGGCGCTGGCAGAGGTGTGCAGCGCTCAGGGCCCCGGGACCTGTCTCACTCCTGCTGCCCCCGCTGCTCTTGCCAGCGGATGTGCGGCGGGCAGGGAACAGCTCCCGGAGGCTTTGGGATGCCTGGCGCTGGGCTCACACCTCTCTGCAAGCTTGAAGGCAGGAGCAGGAGCAACACCGTAGCTGCACAGCATGGTCAGAACAGCCTAGCCCCACAGGTGTCCCTCTCCATGGGACCACGCGGGTCTGCTTCTGCGCCGCGGAGGAGAAGTGGCTGAGCTTGGTCCTGTTATCCAACACGCCTGAGCTGGAAGAGAGATTGCCAGTCTGAGGGATAGCACACCTTCCCAGAGAGAGGAGGAGGGAAGGCATCTTCTCTCCTAGTTTTCAGGGGCTTGCAAATAGACCATGGGTTTTCTGTTGTTGTTTTTGTGGTTTTGTGTTTTTCTGGTTTTTTGGGTTTTTTTGGTTTTTTGGGTTTTTTTTGGTTTTTTAAATCCCACCCAGACGACAGGACAAGCAAGATTTTTAACATGGTATTTAGAGGTTGCTGTGTGTATATTTTAAAAAAAAATCCAACCAACTAAAAAAAAAGCCAACCCCAAAAAACTAACAAGCTAAAACCAGACCACCAAAAATAAAAAAAGGAAGACAACAAGTGTACTCACGACTTTGTCATCCCCCACCCAGAGGTACCACCGGCTCCAGCGACCTCTCCTACGGGTGTCCCTGAGGCCAGCCCCATCGTCCTTGTGCACAGGGAGAGCGAGGGGTCTCTCAGCGGGGAGGGGGATGCTGGATGCTCCCCCGTCCTTCCCGGGGGGTTTCTGGATGCTCCCCTGCCCTTCCCGGGGGAATGCCCGCGGCGGCGGCGGCGGCCGCTGGGGGGCGCCCGCACTCCACGCGCGGCCGGCCCCGCTCTCGGCCCCAGTTCCGCCCCGCTTCCCAGTCCCGGCCCCAGCCCCGGCCCCGGCCCCGGCCCGTGGCGCCTTCCCTGGACCGGAGCGCTGCCAGCGCTGAGCCCGGAGTGGGGCGAGACGATGCTCCGCGGGAAGGAGAAGCACGACCCCCACCATCAAACACCCTCCAAACCCCAGCGCTGCCTGTGCCCCGCCAACCTCGTCCCTGGGGGAAAGTCGGTCCCCAACCACACCAGAGGTGGAGTTGCTTGTCAGAGGCAGTGGGAAGCCGTCTCGCCCCTTTGTGCATCTTGCGGGATTTCTCCTCGCACAGGCAATTGGCAAAGGTTAGGAAGGCGTCTTTAGATCCCCTATAATCCCAGTTTAAATATTAAAAGTATAAGCAGCCTAGGCCCAGTATTTACCTATGTAACTCCATAGATTTCCCTCCAGACCTGGACTTCTAAGAATTTAAGGGATGGTTTGCGTTTCTTCCTTTTTTTTTTTTTTTATTTTTCCTTCTTTATTTTTCCCCCGTCCCTTCGTATTTATTTAACAAACAAACGCGAAGAGGAGGGGGGAAACGCCAACAAAAAAAAAGCAGTGTTTTTATGACCAAGAAATAGCCAGTCTCCCTGTCTGTAACGTGAAAGGAAGGCGAGATTCCATCCCCGCCGCCCACTTTGTCACCGTCTGGGTTTAAGTGGCCGCCACATCAACACAAAAGGCCAGTACATACTCATCCCAAAACTCGACACAAAACCTCAGTTGGCCCAAGAGTGAAGACGGCTATTTTGATAACGAAATAACCTCCGTGCTCTGGTGGGGTTTGGGTTCTGCTCTGTACCCCCACCGTGCTTCAAGCGGTAACTGCCAAGGAAAAGTGGAAAAATCCCTCAAGAAAGTGTTTCAGATAAAACTAAGTCTCAAACGGGATTAAGGTTTTAATTACAATTCCCTATCGAAGTAACATGTTTGATGAACAGATCCTATCAATTAATAGTAACCTTAATTTAAAACTTATGAAATAGTTTTGTGTGAAGTATACATCAGACTCTTTTTTTTTCTTTTTAAGAAAAAGAAACATTAAAAAGGTTAATGCTACAACCATAAAGTACTAAAGCGCTAGCAGAAGAAATTGCAAAGAAGAAACATGCTGCTTTGCTAGAAAGAATTACTCGTGAATGCTTTGGAGGTGTTCTATCTGGTTGGGGGGAGGTATAAAAAAATTGAAGTTCTTTTAGAAAGGGAAAATAGATAGATGTTTCTAACCACTAGAGATATCATTTCACAATAATTTTGGCCCACGCTATATTAGAGAGAAAAACAAGGTAATTGGAACATGCATCAACAGTTTTCCATGAAATAAGAGTTAAAAGAAGTAATAGAACTAATCACTGTCTCCTCAAATCAAGTAGAAAACATTTCAATGCACTAATTAGAGTAATTAGAATAATAAGACTGCCTATATGTGGTAAGACAATGTGTACAAACAACTTTATTTAATGTATACTGGTAATCAGCGGTGCGTGCGTGCTTGAATGCTTAGTGCAATAAAATTCACCCCCGTCCGCCCAAACAATCAAATACAAATTAGTTTAATGATTGTGCCTGCTTGAATGTCTTAGAAATCCACAGGCAGAGGGAAATAAATAGCATCATCCTTGTTTGTACGTCTCCCCTACTGACCAAGGAGCTGATGCCTCCATGGACTTGGCAATGAATGACTGTAGACATGAATGAATCAAGGAGGGAAAGAGAATTAATGAATGAGTCAGGCTGGCTAAAAACAAGTCCTAACTTTTAGACGAGCGCGTCTTACAACTCCCGGGACGGGAGGAGACGGGACGGGGAAGAGGAGGGGGAGAGCGGTCTCGTCATCACTTTTACGAGCTGCCTCTGCCCGTGTTTTCCTGCCAGGATTTACCGCCGTGCGAGAAGGAGGGGGAGAAACACCGGCCGCCAACTTCCTACCGGCCTGCTCTCTTTTTTAATCCTTAAAAATGCCGTCTGTGCGGACAGGCCCGGGGACACACGGAGCGGTACAGCTCAGCCCGGCCGGGCGGGACGCTGCGAGACCGCCGGGCGAGCAGCAGCCGGGCGGGAGCCGGGATGGCCCGCGGCGCCCCGGCCCTGCCCTAAAAGCGATGGGGTTCCCAGGCGGCCCCCACGCCCTCACCCCACTGGCGGAGGGAGGCAGAGCCCCTGCTCCGGGCCGGCAGCGGCTCTGCCCCGGCGGGAGACGGACGGGGCCGGGCAGACTCGGGCCAAAGCCGCCGCCTCCCTGGGGCCAAGGGCTCCCGGCGCCCCCTCCCATCCGCCCGGGCTCCGGCCGGGGAGCAGCGCACCGCCGGCACGGTTTCGGCCGCTCTGTTGCCGCTGTCCTTGCCTCATCCCTCTCTCTCTTTGCGCGCCGACGGGAGGGCCGGATCCGACGCCTGCGGCCCGCGGGGATGCTGGGCTCTGGCGGCGCTGGCGCTGGGCCGCTGCGGGGCCGGGGCTGCGGGAGAAGGGGCTCCACGCCGGCACGGGCGGCCTTCCCGGCCCCAGGGCCCTGCGTGAAATCCCGGCATCCTCGGGACACTTGGCCGAGTTTCGGAGGTATTTACAGGGAGTTTGCAGGGAGACGTAAACGCTCCGAAGGAAGAGACCCACAGCCGGCCCAGGCCACGGGCTGAGGCCGACTGCGGCGTGAGAATGCCCGCGCTGCAGCTGGGGCTCGCCTGCCGAAAAGCCCACTTGTTTGGTTTATAGTTTGATGAGGAGTCGGGTCTGAGGACGAGCCCTTGCTTTTTGTTTCACCATTTCTGCTGAAACACGCTTTGGCTTTGCTCTAACTAATTTTCCCCGGAGAAGTGCCCTCTCCCCCAGCACCGCCCGCCCGAGCCAGGGGCAAACTCGCTTCTGCGGAGCACCTTCCTACATCCCCGACGGCAGCCCGGCCATGCTCCGAGAACAGAGTGCCAACTTAGCGCCTTCAACTCCGAACATTTGCTTTTTTATCTTCTCTGTCTCGAGATTTAAAGCCAGAGAGGCAGCCCAGGCAGCGTCCCTTCTGAAACGCACAATAAATAGACACCCGCCCGCAGGAGCAGGGGAGGCGGGAGAGCCACGATTCCCAAGACGGACCCCAGCGCCCAGCCTGCGTTCTGGAGGCAGCATGAGGCCGTCGCTGCCCCGTCCACCGCCAAGAAGCCGCGGGCAGTTTCCTTCCTTCCTCACCCCTACTCCCTGCTTCCCAAGGCGCTGCCCAGGCTCGGCCTGGGGGGACTCTCCGCCACCCTCCCCCAGTGCTGTGTCTAAGGCCAGAGGTTTAAGCCAGACTAAGCACAGCGCGCCCGCCCGTCGGTGACCGCTCTCCCCTGCGCCTCATCGCCCACCGGAGGCCGTCGCCTCCCTTCCCCGGCCGGGTCACTCGTCCTCTGTCCCCCTCACCGACGGCACCGCAACAAAGAGCCACCAAACGTCCAACAATGCGGCTTGGGACAACCCCGAGGCCTGGGGCCGCCCGGCAGGCAGGGGTAGGCGGCCGGGGGAGAGGATTTTCCCCCATCGGATCAGCCGGAGGGCAGGGAGTAGCCCCAGGTTCGAGGCCGGGGCAGGAGGCCGGGAAGGCAGCCGGGACCGTCCCGCCGTAGCCCCGCGGCCGAGCGACAGCCAGAAGCGCGCTCGGCAGCCGGGCACTGGGGAAGGAAGCACGGTGGTAACCCGAATTGCTGCCAAAAGAGCCCGACGGAGAGAGACACGGCGGGGCGGAGCCGGGGCCAGCCGGGGCCTCTGCCCCTGCCAGGGCTCTCACCAGCTGCCCAGCCCCAGAGTATCGCCTGGCCAGACACCATCCCGGCTTGCCTCGCAGTTTGGGAGATTTGTCGGATTATTTCCCCTTCCTCCGCTTCTCTCTTTCCAAACCCCGGCCCCCACTGCCCACCCTCGAGAGAGACGGTGCAGCTGGACGGCGGCGGGAGCTCCCTGGCTCGGGCAGCACCGACCATTGCCTCTCGCCCCTGCGGGGTTGGCGACACTGGCGGTGACAATCAAAGCTGAAAGGATATACAGTCTCCTTTCGCCTTCCAGTTTCGGCCTCCACCAGAGAGAGAGCGAACCGAGGAAATAGGGCTTTTCTTGTTGACATCTGACCTACGACAGAGTGTCCCTGCTGGAAATGAGAAGCGAGGGAGCCCGAGAAGCAGCCATGCATCCTGACATCTACCTGCAGAAGGAGCATCCTATAGCTGCTCCATTTCCCCCTCTCCTTTTTCTTAAAAGAGAGACCAAAGGAGACAAAAAGGATGCCCCTCGAACCAGCCGGCCTCCCCACAACCAGTCCGGAAGGACGAGCGAAGTCGCTCCCATGAGGTCAGCCTCTTGCTGGGCAAAGAGCCCCGGAGGAGCAGCTCGGGGACCCCGCCGGGGACGGCCCGGCCCAGAACAGCGGCCGGCCTCGCCACCCCGCCACCGGCTGAGGCCGTCCCGCGGCGCCGGGCCTGCCCCGCCGAGCGAGGCACCACCATCCCAGTCACCTCCTGTCCACCCGGCACGGGAGCGCTCCCCGAGAGCGGGGCCCTGTCGTCAAAGGCGAAATATTCCCTGGGCGCCCACCCGAGCGTCCTGCAGAGGGCAGAGGCTGCTCGCTTTCCGCAGCCCGTTCCGCGGGCTATTGACCAAGGACTTTTAAATCCATACCCAGCTTCAACATTTTACCCGTCAGCACGTCTGCGGTCAGAAAACACTTCTTCTTTCTGTCACTTCTCTTCGAAACTATTGATAAGATCATTTAGCTGAATCTGTTCGGGATGAGTGTAATATTGACTAGAAGTTAGAAAAGATGATTAAATCTAATAAGCCTAGAAACTATCGCGAAGGCAGGGAGGGGTGGGGGGGAAGAAGAGCAGGGTATCGCACTTAGGAAACCGAGCCAGCCAAGAAGGACCCGAACACACCGCCGCGTGTGCGAACACTGCGCAGTTGGATGCCGCTTGTCAGCGCGCCAGCCCCGCGGGTCCCCAGCCGGGACCCCTCCTGGAAAACCGACCGGCTCGGCACCCGCACGGAGCCGCAGACGCCTGGCGTGAAACCGGGGCCATCGCCGCGGGCCCGGGGCCCAGCCCGGCCCGGGGGTGCGCAGCCCCGCTGGGCAGCCGCATTCTTCCTTCCTCCTGCAAACAGTACTCACATCATTAAGCCCCGCCTTTTTGTTTTGCCTTTTTCTTTCTCTCTCTCTCTCTCTTTTTAAGAGTCAGATGTTAAATTATAAAAAAGAGACCGAGAAGAGTCGAGTCTCCTCTCCCCCATGACTTCCGCCAGAACATGCAACAAACTTGAGGAGCAGATCTCCCCACCAGCATCAAAGGCAGGACACCCCTTGCCGCACAGAAATCTATGCTCCAAAACACACGGCTGTGGTTCATCTGCAGAGAGACACAATGAACACAGCTCCCGAGGCTCTCCTTCAAGACCCTGAAAGTTATGAGCGTGGAACCTCTCGGTATAGGCATCAAATTTATTCCAAAAATTCCACGAAATATAAAGGAACGGCGGTGCTTTCACACAGAACTCAACTCAGTATAAGTACTCGGGTCTTCTCCCTCCAAATCTTAAGAACTATGCAAATCTGTGCTATCGTTAAAAATAAAATAACGATATTTCAATAATTAGAAGAAACTATGAAGGTATTGTGCATTTCTGTTTTATGTAGATAATAAAATATTACTTTAACATAAATATATAAGGATCTCTGCGTTTTTATTTTTCCCCACAAGCACATCCAATGTACCAAAACAAAGTATTTTTAAAGAGACTGAACCAAAAAAAAAATTACATCCCATATAGATTTTGTTCACCTACTCATTTAAAGCTACAGAAAAACAGTTTCCAGAACCTGTTTGCTTTAAAAGAAATAAATATACATTGAGGCAGGCCACTTAAAAATGATATGAAAATATTTCCCTGGGTAGCATTTAAAAAAAAAAAAAAAAGAAAAATAGACAAAGAAAACATTGAAACTATTTCTGCATTTCAAAGGACAAATATTAAACATATATACATAGTGGTAAGGTTTGCGTGGTAACTTTTTTTTTAGTAAACCTATTTGGAGTTTGAGGCTTTCTCAAACATCCTCTCGACTCCGTTTTCTGACCTTACGCACATATTAATAAGTGTCTGAAAGTTCATTTCCTCCCTTTACCACTGGATCTGCCCTGATCTGATTCACTTCACTAGGCGCTAGTCCTCAACACTTTAAATAACAAGCAGCTCAATACATAAACAAACAAACAAACAAAAAAAAATCAAACTAAAAAAAAAAAAAAAAAAAGAAAGAAAAGAGAAAAGCTTGGTGCCCGTATCTTTTTAACAATTGTTAGAAAACCAGGAAAAAGGCTAATGCATGTGCCTCTTAGAAATCATCATCTGTCTTACCAAGAAGAAAGAAAGAAAGCAAGAAAGAAAGGGAGAAAGAAAGAAGGAAAGAAAACCCAGTGTCACAGGCATTTTAAAAGACAATGAGAAACATATTCTAAAGCCTTAGCTACTGAATGCAATATTTATAGGAGAGCTCTGCGAGAGAATGCTTCACTGTTTTTTCTCCATAATTGTCCAACACTCAACTAAGTAAACTTTTAGATTATAAAAATGCTTTGTCTCTATAGCACCCGTTTGTGCTGACTAAATGATCCCTTTATGAATTTATAACTATCATAAAGTTCCTCTAATGCATATGCATAGCTGTGTGTGTGCATAAGTACACAAACACACACGCAGACACACGCACATACATGCGCTGCTCCGAGGTCCTGCTCCTCTGCTTCCCTTCAGAGCTTTTTGTTTTCCTTTTTTTTTTTCCTTTTTGTCCCCGTGGGTTTTTCTTTTTTTTTGTTTTGGAAAGTTAACCATTTCTCATCAAGATAATGTCACGAAATGCACTTTAAAACTATTAGCGAAGGGGCGGGGGGGGAACACGGATTGAAAAATGGCATTTTTTCCCACTTCATTTCATTCCCCAGTGAAAGATACAAGGCTGCCCAAGCTAAAACTGGTCCTTTCCTTCAATAAATTATACCGCAATATGACCATAGGACAAGGGGAGGATGGGGAGGGAGGGGGGCTGGAGACAAATAGAAAATAAAATAAATATAAAAAGTGAAAAAGAAATGCACACGGTCTCTGTGAGGAGGAGGGGGCAGCGTGTGTTTACAGGCAGGTGTAAGCACCCGACCCCCGCCTCGGGCCCAGCAGCTCCTCAGGCTCTCCCTTGGCTCTGCCTTGACGTAAAACTGCTCAATAAAAGAAAGTTTGGAGGCTGATACTGGCCCGGGCGGCGAGACCGGGGATGCCAAAGGCACGCAGGAGAGCCGCGGGGGGAGGAGGGGAAGGAAAGGGCGCTGAGGGGGCGGTGGTGGGGAAGCTAAATAATCCCCTTTTCCTCTCAAGGAAATGCCACTTTCTCTGGGAAAACTCTGGAAATATGTCGTTCCCTCTCCGCCTTCCCCACACCAGGCCTTGCTTGTGCATGCTGACACAATCTGGAAGGGTTGCAAATATTTTTTTCCTCCCCCTTTGGTTGCGCCTCGACCCCCAGACACACTGCCTGAAAATGAAGTTTACTTTGTTGATTTGCATTATTCTTCCTTCTCCAAACTCGACTCTTGCCATTGAAGGCATGTATTAAAAAATTACGAGAGTCACATCTCTGGAGAATGGAAGCTGGAGGTGCCTATATATGTGTATATAGAGAGATTATATATATGTGTATGTATATACGTCTGTGCACGCATGCACATGTACACACACACACACATATACTAATTCTTTTTGCTATGGTAAAAGGAGAAAATAAGCGTTACACGTATTTAAGAATACTTGTTTATAACAAAAGTTCACATATACACATAAAGCAAAGGCTAAAACACAGTAACATATTGTAGACCGGTCACTGGTTGACTAACGCTCACTGTGGAAAATGCAAGTCATTTGCAAAATTAAGGTCGGAAAGGAAGGGGGGAAAAAGAAAAAATAAACATTTTGTTTATGTAAACTTCGATTTTCTTGCAGTGCAAATTGGTACGGTTAAATACTGTCTACATCAAAAGGGATAGCTTTTCAGTTCTCTTCCTTTTTTTTTCCTTTTTTTTTCCTTTTTTTT
>VZTJ01000255.1:821911-912016 GCA_013397795.1 Orthonyx spaldingii
AGAGGCGGGAGCGTGTAGGCGGGGGGGATGCGTGGGTTCTCACTCGCAGGGCGGAGGATGCCGGGGACAGGCAACCCCGTCGGCTCCGTCCTCCCGGCAGCATCCCCGGTCTGGTGGTGGGATGGTGGTTGTGCCTCGATGGTTCTTCGTCGTGTCTGCCTTTGTGCTGAGCCTCCAGGAAAGCTCAAGAATAAAAGTCCGAGGAAGCCAGACTAAGACAAACGTTACTACCGAGAGGCTGTTTTGGGACAGCAACTGTGCGGCAGAGCTGAGGCGCCCTTTGGCAGCCTCATGGTTAAATGCAAAAGTCATAGCAACCCCCTCCCCACCTCGAAATACTGTGAGGAAGAGGAATCATAACATCATAAAATGTTTCCTTGTTCTCACTTCATTCTATAGTACTGGATAATTGCTTTTTCAACTCAATTGAAACTCAGTTTTTGTTATTGCCATGTTACTGCTTCTCCACGAGCTTCAGCATTTTTCAAAAACATCCATTTCTTGTCTATTACTGTCTCTTGCCCACTTTCTGGACTGGATTGATAACCATTTGTGTTTAATGTTATGTTGAGTAATAGCTTCCAGAAATGGAGTAGGTGAGGAGTCTGTGGAGGAGATAAGAGTAAATTGTCTTGTTCTTTGGCCCTGATCTCCAGAAGCACCTCTCCTTCAGGTCTGAAGCCTAGGCCATGCAGTCAGACCAATGTTAAAAACAAGTCATTATTCCCCAGGGAGTTAATCTTTCCAATAAATAACAGATACCTTTTATTTAAAAAATGATGGCAAATACAGTTAGATAGACAGGGGACCAGAGGTATTGAGGGCAGTAAAAATTAACTTATAGCTCACAAGCCACCTGCAAACTTGAACAGCATCTTCAGCAACATATCCACACTCCAGTAACAAGAACCTCCACCAGAAACAGTTGAAAAACACATGTAACAGAAGTAGATCCAGAAAGCACACGAAAGGAAATTGTGGCAAGCAGCTAAAAAAGTAGCAGCCTGCAGAGCTCCCACTGTTTGCCACTCTTTCCACCTTTAGAACAACTGATTCTGTAGGAACTTACTGTCTCTCTCTGGTCAAGCTGATGTGTGCTCCTCCATATCCTCCTGTCAGCTTCAGTGGCAAAGCTGAAGGGGCTGAAAAAAGTGTTGAAGAAGGCAGAAGTGACTGGGTGGTGGTGTGAAGTAGAGGTCTTCAACTAAAACACACCGGCACTGCTCTGGTTACCAAGTTATCACAGTGGGAGTGCAACAGCCTGTTGGTTATGACAATCTAATATTTGGTCTAGAATTTTCATACTGAGAAGAGGCTCCGTCTGAAATAACCATTTCTTCCCTGTAAATGCAGACGCGGATGTGGTGGGATGCCCCTTTCTCTCTGCTGTGGTGAGTGACAGCTCAAAGTTTAATTTTAAGTATTTAGTCCAGCATATTTTCTCACATTTGTGTAAATCCAGTGGTTTGAAACAAGCTAAATCACCCCCTTGTTTTGAGTGCAGGGTGGGCAGGGACCGTGACTCAGGCACCGCTACAGGTGACGTGACAGTTGCACTTCTGCAGCTCTGCTTGACTGTCTGGGGGTGCCGACACCAGTTGGAACAGCAGGGATTTCTCTGCTGCTCCCACACACAGCCCATGAAAGGCAATCAGTCTTCATAGGGAACAGCTCAAATAATTCATGTACCATGATAATTGTATATTCCCACCAAAGTGACACTGAACAGCCGATCCTTCAACAAAAAAGATTTGCCCATCACCCTAGATGATTGCTAAAGTGTTACATTTCTAAAAAAATCCCTAAACCCTCATGATGATATGCAAGTACAGAAAAATTAGTGATGATAACTGAGCCTAGAGCTCCATGTCTGAAATTGGAGTCTCTCTGCACGTGAGCTGGGTGGCAGAAATGAGCCTGGATCCCTTCCCTTAGCCTGCTAGACCTTTCATACCATGAAGACTGAGTTGTACATCTCCCCCCTCCACTTTCTGCTGCGCAAACATATGGTTGGTGTTTCCTCAGTGGGGAGCCCCCAGCTGAGAGTGCACCTGTGGTATAGTCAACAGTAAACAGGACTAAAGAGAGTTAACCTACTTATGTGCACTGAGAGAGGTGAGTTTATCCACTTTTATTTACTGCTACACTACTGGACTGCGCTTCAGCATAAATTGGTTCAAGGTGCCTTGTTTCAACAGTCGTAGAGAGAACTGGCTTCTTAGTTATTCTGTAACTCAAAGGTGTGCAAAATCACTGCCTAACTGGGAATAAAATTATCATAAGCACAATTATGCCTGTGCTGAAAGGACAAGGTCAGAAGAGAGAATCCAGAATGTCAACAAGACTAGTTCATGATGGATTGTCCTAGACAAAGCTGTCCGATGTTATATATCACAAAAAGTTAAAAGATGATGTAATTTATGTGTTAGATTCATTGTCAATTCACACCCAAACCTGAGGAATGGCAAAATCCATTGTCGTACTTTCGGCCATATGGCACATTTTGGGATGTGTGGTAAGGGTGGTTGGCAATATAGAATTTTTATCTTTGGCATATCAGTAAAGCATTTTGTGAACTGACAGTAGCTTCTGTGTTTGGCACCAGCAATCCTGGGGGACCCCATGTCAGTGTGTTTTCCCTGCCATGATTTCACAACAACTTGCTCTTTGCTCAAAATAAAAGATCTTTCTGCAGCCAAAAGGGTCTCTGACTTAGTCTTTTTGCTCCAGAATTTTGGCATTGCTGGTTCAAACCTTTTGGGATGGTGAATCATGGTTAGGCTGGACTACTCAAGGGCAATTCGGTGGCGTAGTGGCTTCTACCAGCTCTGACAAATTTCTTGCAGGGCTTCTTGTACTCCTCCCCTATTATTTCCATTCTTCATTTTTCTTATAGTAATTTTTTATACTATACCAACATATTTATCCAGTAATTATTCAGAAGAGCCTGGTCAACATCCAGTGCTCATTCATTATTTTTAAAGAGGTCCATATTCATGGCTGCTGAAAAAAAATAAATGCATTCATAAAAAAAATGTGACTACTTTGGTTTTTAAGGGTAGGAGATGGAGACCTCACTTTTCTCTGCCTCCTATCTGAACTCATGCTGGTTGCTACAGGTGGGAATGGGAGAGCTGCCCTTTGTTATAGTTTGTGTGATACTTCCAGCTAAAAGTTTTTGGTTATAATGTCACTAGATTGCATCAACAAGACCCAGATTTTCTGTTGTCACACAGCACTTTGGGAATGAGGACAAAAATTTTCATCCTGTAGATTTTAATCTACAGTGGGGCAAAAAAAAAAAAAAAAGTCTGAGGAGTGGGGAACAGATTGAGAGGGACAGGCTTCAGATGCAGCACATAGCATAACAGAACTAGCTCTTCCAGACACGGCTGAGATCGTCCAGCTTGATGCTGTATGTCCTGTAGGCATGCTGAAGGTGGAAATTGGGGCCATTTGGAAATTACATGCCTTCACAGTCTAAGTACATGGTTCACACAGTGAGTATGAATGGTTGTTCCTCTTCTTTAGGAGTGCAACTCTCCTGGACCTTTCATTGGACTGTTATTTATTGTCTTAGGTTAGCCTGCAAAGAACAAGACCATAGACATTGCTTTTTGATTTGAATGTAATTTGTAGATAATGTATTATATCCATAAAGAAGAAGGAATATGCTAGGTATAGGCCTGGTGTGATGTGGTAAAAGCAAAAGTTAAGCAGCTTAGAACACCCACAAGCCCTCTTCCCTCCCTTGTGTTTGCTGAAAGTACAGAAAAGAGACTAGCAATGCACTTCAGGCTAGATACCTAGAAGGGGACTGAAACTCAGGGTTGCAATACCTAATTTTTAGATATCTGGCTTTTCAAGGGAATTCACAGCCTGGAAGTGCACTCCAGGTTATCGCAATTACAATCCTGATAAGTGGGCACCTTGAAAAGGGCGTGCTGGCTGGCCTGAGCCTGCTGATAGGAAATAGTAAGCAGAGACAGTTGCTCATCTCTTACCAGGAGCTGCTCTCTTCTCTTCCCCGGGTAATTGTGGAGAGAAGGATGCAGGCAGCGAGGGTGACGATAATGTCGCCTAACTTCAGATGTCTGCAGTGCAGGGGCAGCCAAGGGGAGGCACAGCTCATCTGCTGTGCTTCTGTGTCTGCTTTGGGAGGAAATGCAGTGCCTAGGGTTACTCACTCAGATACAGCTGACTATGCCACGGATGCTAAAGTTAAGCAAAATTAATGTGACACCCTAGTTAAAAAGCTAGGCATTTCCAGTGATAAATAACAAGCTTTGAGGATGTAAATTTTGAGCATGTTTGTCTCCAGGGATGAATCAGTGCCCAGCCATGTGTATCTAGAAAGTCGAGCCAGTGTAGTTTTCCTTCATATCTGGTGCTGTTGATGTAAAAGATCAGAGCTCCTATCTGTGTTTTTGTTGTGTTTCTGCATTTGAATCAGGGTTGGTAGCAACCTTAGGCTGCTCTCTCAAAAAGCTTGAATCAGAAAATGAGTCCAGGTTTTTTTGAGTAATGTTTTTGAATTCAAGCATCAGAGCAAAGTGGCAGTTTCCTAGGGGTTCATCTTGGGTGAGGCAGGAGGAAACTACCTCTCTTGTTATTAATTGGTTTGAATGGGATCTTGCAAAGTAGCTACTGAAAGACAGCATTCACATGACTGGGATAGTTAGAAGGGATTTTGATGAGTGGTAAATGAAGGAATATGTATGAACATACATAGGAATATATGGCTCCCACACCTGAGATATTTTTCTCTATTAGTTATGGGTGAGATGTCTTTTCTGCTTGACATTGCTGTCACTTCAGAACGTTTTTGGGCAATGGATCTGTGAGGCATACAGACAAAAAAACCACAAACAAAAACCTTTTACAGCCAAATTAAGTGTTGGCATCTCTCTCTGGACTTTATTGCAATTTTTTCCCCCTCCTTAAATTTCCTACTCCTGGATTTATGTAATTAAATGACAATCTCAGGTCTTGTGAAAAATAATAAATATGGTTTCTATACATCATGATTCTAGAGGGATGTTTTAAAAAGTGATTTGAAAGTACCCTGAATGTGCAGCAACCAACAGAGAAATAAAATGAAAACCACATTTATTATTAGGAAAAATCTTGAAACTTTTAACCATACTTGTCATTTTTAAAGTTGACTTATGATTTAGATTAGACATTAAGAACAGCTTTCTAACTTTCAGTTGGAAAGCACAAGAATAGATTGCCTGGAGTGACAGTGGGAGGATTTTGAAAATAGATTGGACAAATGTCTGCTGGGAATGGTTTAGCTACAGTCGATCCAGCCCAGTGCCAAAGGATGCACAAGTGACCTCTAATTCTTCCGAGCTGCAGCACGTTGTGGTCCCTCAGCACTGGCAGTGGCCCCTCCGCCGGCAGCGGCACCGCAGCCTGGCTGGGTTCTGCCGAGGTGCCGTGGTCGGCAGGTGCAGGAGGACAGACCCCCGTCCTTCCCAGGACGTGTGCAGAGCTGGGGAGTGCCAGTGCTCACGGGAGGGCTGTCATGGCTGGGATTCACCTCTCGCCCTGCCTGACCTTTCTGCTTGACTTCTCTGAGCATGTTTTTGGTTATAAGCAGTTCCTCTGGGCAACCAGGAGCGAGGTAGGGAGTCACCTTCTCTGCAAATGTTATACATGAATAAACACCTTCCTAGGCTTGCTTAACCCCAGTCCACTGTGTGTCTGGTTCCCTGCTGACACACCATTAGCATCTGAAGCATCTATATTTCCTGAATCGCAACAGAGATAACTTATCGTTCTCCAGCCGCTTATCTCAGACCTGCCCTGTGGATCTGGTGCAAAGATTTCCCCATTAGCACATAACAACAGGTGCCTGGCATTCACTTTGAAATGTTCCCCTTTTTAAAAATAAGAAGGTTTGGGATTCTTGCTTTCTACTTTTTGCATCTTTTTTCCATCTCTATGCCAGTGTAGCCTGATTTATTATTGGACTGTTGTCCCATATCGTGCTGACAGTGCTATCAGTTCCACACAAATATGTTCCAGAAGTTCTGGATATGTTAGCATCATCCTTGCATTGCAGTGGCCAAAGTCAGTGTGCCTTTTAAAAAGGGGTTAAGTACATATTCAGAACACTCTTCTGGAAGTTACAGGAATATAGAAGTGCAGGAACGAGCATCCACCTAATTGTCTTTTTCATATCTGTTTATTCTCTCAACAAATCCCTGGGGTACCAAGTCAGCACCTATGGTGCTATGCATAGGTTCGCTTTTTGGGAAAAGGGTCAGCAGAGGCAGAGGTGCCCACAGCAGCCAGTGTGATGGAGGATGGGATTGTAGAGGGGTACACCCAGGAGACATCTCTTCATAGCCCCTCTTCCATGGAGTTTCACCCTACTTCCCAAATGTGGCATCTCTGCTTTTTCAGCAAGCTCTTCAGCATCCCCTCTTGCAAATGTGGTAGACAGGGTAGACAGTGCTTCTTCTCCCCATGGTAGCCTGGGGTGCCAGGGAGCTCCCGGAGTGCTAGGGGTTGCACACAGGTGTGCTCCCTGCTGCGCACATCTCTGTGGAGCCTGGCCCAAAAGGGCCTGATCGCTCTCAGGCATTGCTCATGTAAGCTGCTACCTCAGCCGCGGTCCCCTGTACTTTACTGGCACTTGTTAGAGTTGCTGCTGCTTTAGAAATGTTACAGTTCTTTCTTATCATGGCTTTGGGTAAGAAAATAGACATGATGCAAGGAGAGAAGAAGATCAGGGCAAGAAGCTGAACTCTCTTCTTGCTATGCTGACTACTGCTACCCCTAAATCACATTTTTTGTCATGAAGTGAAATCTTATCCAAAGCACTGGAAAGGAGCATGTAACTAACCACAGAGTTGAGATTCACTGGCTGGAATTTTATCATAAGAGATATGAGGAGCGTGATAGACACACTGGTGCTATCACATATAGATACGTTCCTTGATGCTTTTCATCATGAAATTCTGCTTCCTCTTGCTTATATAGTTGTGCCATCTGTATTGATTTGAGTGTTTCAGTGCTTGATGTTTTCATCCAGATCAAGATCCAGGAGACAAGTGAAAATATAAGCAGCCTATCTTTCATTTCAAAAGAAAAGCTGCTTGAGTTTGCAAAGTTGCAAAGTTTTCAAGGAGAGCCTTGCAAATGCAATAAGAAAGCTAAAGCATCTCAACAGCAGGTGTCTGCTTTTACTGCTATTTAAAAAAAAGGTCAGTTTTACAGCTAATCTATGAGCCTTTTTGTGCATGGCCTGATTTGTACTTTCTTAATGCTCAGAACCGACAGTATTGTTTATAGCGCTGTCAAACTTATGAAAATTAAAGAGCTTTTTTTTGGCTAGTCTCTGACTTAAGGCAAACCATCCTGGAAGCAGCCAGTGTCATGGTTCCATGTTTTCAGAGAATGAAATTAAGGGACACTGATACACTTGAACATCCTAAAAAATTATCACTATTATTTCATTGTGAAAGTCTAGCAATAAGATTTGGTACAGAAGTGCAGAATTTTGCGGTGCCTTTAACTAAACTCTGATATTTCTGAAAATGTGAGTTTACAGCTGGTTGTTTACTCTGGGCCAGACACAGTCCTTGCAGGCTCCATGTACCTTTAACAGACTTCAGCTTCTCCCCTCACCTTGTCATGACCAGGCTGTGGATGGAGAAAGAGAACCCAAGTGAGTGGTTGGAGGAAGTCTTCCCTGCAACCCTCATTTGTGATGACTTTATATTTCTGTGTTTCTGGGTAGATGAATTGCCAATAAGGGTTGTTCTCTTGTGATCTTATTTGTTTCATCTTATTGGATGAGGCTGGAGTGCTGAGAGGGGGAGAACTCCCACAAGTGTGGAAAGATGGTGGGAGAATGGTGGTTCAGACAAGGGAAAAGAGGAGGAAGGTGGAAGCAGAGTAAGATTAGGATGAAATCAAGAGGATGAGGGAAACGTCAGGACCCAAAGTAGGACAGAATATGATGCTGATGGGGGATTGAGGGGAAGAGGCCAAAGGCTTGTAGCTCCCTAAGGGATCCACAGCAGGATCCAAGAGTTCCACCTCTCTGCTTTTGTGTTCTGACTTGCAAGTAGCAGTGGATGCAGTAGTCCTCAATATGCTCCCATACACCCATGCTCTAATACACCTCTGGTGAGCAGCACTTCAAAGATAACAGCCTGTTACTGCCATTATTTCAAGCAACAAATGATGTCACAGACTTAATTATGAGTGGAGGACTTAATTCTCCTACCCAGTGATACATTTATTTTAAAACAAGTCATAAAGTTTTCCTCCTCCTGAACTCCATCTGTTTGAGGGGTATGAAGGTTGAATAACTGAGCCTTCAAAAGTTACAGAATGTCAGAATTAAGTTTCTTCTCTTGTGTATGTAAATTAAAATGTGCTTGTATGATTACATATGTGGTCTCAGTTGACCATGCCCGGACATCCAAAGTGGAGAGACCTCTTGGGAGGAATTGATCGAAGGACCAAATTATTTTTGGGTTGTAATTGTATATGGCAAGATAGATAATAACTATACATTGTGTGTGTATTATTTGTATTCCAAAGCCTCCCTTACAATGTGGGTGGAACATTACTAGTCCTCACCAGAGCAGGAAATCTGACCTGGTATTTGCTGGAACACAAGCTCATTATACACAGTCTTCTGGCTAGAAGTGCAAGAAAACATCACCTTTTTAATTTGTTGGGGAGAATAAAGACCAGCACTGTGCAATGTAATGTTGAGTTATACTCATCGGGTATTCCAAACTTCTTAAGTGTAGACGAGCCATGGACACTGGTTAATGCAATATTGCTCTCTGTCATGATGGCTGGTGCTCACCCTGACCTTCCTGGCCCTCCAAGACATGAGGTTGCTGGAATAGGATGGAGAAGTTTCTGATGGTCCAGCTTGTCATGAGAATGGGCAAGGAGCAGCTGCAGGGGCCTCATAGGCAGGGCCCTGGTTTGACGGCTGTTTGCCTCCTCCTTCTCAATCACTTTTCAATCAAGCTCCAAAATGACAGTTTGAGGTGAGCAGAGTGAAAATAACTTGTGGGAACAGAGGTTTATTCCTTTTCTGGCCTTATAAGCTTAATAATTTCCAGTGAAGGCACAGCAAAGACCGAAGTCTTGGTTGCAAACTGAATATTCAACACCGTTCTGCATCTACTAATTTTTAAGTAGAGAGGAGCCATTGCTGCACCGAGGAAAATTAGGTTTGTCAAATCATTCACACTTTAAAAACAATCTTATAAATCTGCATTCTCTCCATCCTACCTATAGCTCCTCTGTCTCCAACTTTGCACAGCGTAAGCCCCAGGTTACCTGGGTGCCTGCAGTACATGCAGAACACATGGTGATCTGTTCAAATTTAATGAAGAGCATTTTCAAAATTAATTACCTAGAAACAAATATTAAATGACTATTCTGTAGAATATAGGAAGAATAATTACTGCAGAGGAGTGAATGAAGGCTGTTATGAATGTTGCCCTTGTGCTCTGGGGTGCAACCCCCATGTACCCTCCTCAGCCCCCCCGGAATGGAAACGTAATAGCAACGAGAGCTGATCTGCTCTCATGGTTTAGACGTGGGCCTCATTTCCAGCAGGTGGGTGATGCTGGTGATCTGATGTGCCCTGAATTAAGCATATCTTTAAGGTGTTTGGTTTTTTTATTTTCTCTCTGAATAGAGACTTCCAGTTCTGTTATACTGAGGCTGGTGGTGACTCCAATTAACTCTGGATGTGACTGCAGGATCTGGACCTCCCCAGCTCTCTGGCTCCATGCTTCCCCTCTGGCTTTGCCAAACCGCTGCAAACAAGTTCATTATCTTTTGCCCTGATGTTTTATATAGCAGTTAGGGTGGGGATTCTATGTGTGAATCTAAAAAAAAAAAAGGAAAAAAAAGAAAGAAATGACAAGAAAAATTGAAAGCCGTATGCTGACAGGTGTAGGTGGGCTTAGATAACAAGGATTACATTGCAAAATCTAATATGAAGATGTGTTATATCTAGCCCTTGCTAAAATTAAAAAAAGGAAATCTGATCAGCATGGTAGGCAGCTGAGTTTGACCCAAAGACTTATGGAATAAAGTGTCATTTGCATCCCTCTTCTGCAGTCTCAAAGAGGTAATAAATAGTGCAGTAGAAAAGAAGTGCCAGTGGAATGTCTAATTTTAAATTTTTTTATATTAATCTCCTCTCAAAAGGAATAAAATAAGAAACTGAAGGTAAACAGTTCTTTTTAATATATAAAATATATAAAATGAGCTATATCAGATTTATGTTTTTATGTTTATATGTTTATGCTTCTTTGACGACAGTAAAAAAATACGAGAATGAAGAAGCGACCTTCATTTTTTTTCTACTGTGCATTTCATATGCATTTTTTTTCCTAAGGTATCCTGGTGTCAGAAATCCCTTGCAATATACATGACCCAGGGATTTACTGTGATACACAGTTTTACCAAATAACAGAGTATTTAGGAGACTGTATGTGCAGTAAATGGAACCCAAGTATTATATTGTGTAGTAGAAGTTAAAAATAAGACAGTCTGTCTCCTTCTGGCTGTGGTGTTTGCTTTCCCAGCAAAATGCCTGGCTAACTTTGTGCCTGCCACACAGACCACAGGGAGCAGTGGTTGTCTGAACTTACTGTGCTGTGCTGGCTCCCTCTTCCCTGGCACCTGGCACAGCCACCAAGGACAAGGGTTTGGCCAACGTCTTGGGACAGATGTTGTAAGAGGATTTGACTTTAATGTAAATATCTCACTCAGGGGCTGGATTTTCAGAAGAGCTTTGCTACTGAATTCTGGGCTGCTTGGAGATGCAGATGTTTCCTTTGGGGGCCTATACTGGAATAGACAGAGGCAGGCTTATGGGGAGCTGCATGCAGTCCATGAAGTGATCTCTGTCCCTAGGGAACACTTCCAAAAGAGCAGTCCCAGCCAGGAAGGTAGACACACATGAGTGGTGCTGTGTGTCCTGCTGGCTGAGCCTCCTTTGGGCACCACTCAGAAATGCCAGAGGTTGTCAGAAAGAAGCAGAGCACTCAAAATACATTTAGGGTAGAAGACCCACCCTGAGTGAAGCTCACAGGACTTTTGCTGCTAATTTGAAGGAAGGTGAGGTTTCTTCTGGTGAAGAACAAACACTCATTACTGAAAGCTTTGAATAAGTCATTGAATGAAGCCTAGTATATCTGCAGCTACAAGCTAGTTCATCTGTCTACATACCATACTTGTGTTCATACACAAAATGATGAAAAAAGTGTGTTTGTAAGGACACTTGTAGGCTGCACAATGCTGTGCTGAAGCTTTTATTACATTGATTCAAATACTTTCTGCAGGTTATGTAAAGTAATCTTTGTGTATCTCATGGAATTTGCATCCTGGGAGTGATTGATACTCTGAGTTGGATGAAGCCGACTTCCATTCCCTACCACACAGGTGTGTGATGAATCCTGGTTTGAAGTGTGTTATTATTTACTGCCAAGGTTATTTCATAAATTCAGTTTCACACTTCTAATTCAGACTTGCATGCTTTCTCTGAGGAGAGCTCTTATTAAGTCATCATTTCCTGAGCAAACTAAACCAAACTAAAAGTCACCAGTAACAGATTGGTTTTATTCCCCTCCATAAATGTGTGAAGTACTGTTTTATTATGCATTAAAAGTGTGATTAGGTGTGATGGCATCTTTGGACCATGTCAGTGGACAAGTGCCACTTTTCATTACAAGTTTTAAACTGTGTGTGGATCACTTTTAGTTTTCTAGGAGATTTGTTAATGGGATTGCTAAAACTAACACACAAACTGGAAATGGGAAAACCAAATATCTAAAATTCCCAAAGAGATTAGTATTCATTTTCAGATGATCTGAATATTGGTTTATGTATATCACTTGCCATTATAAAGCAACACTCTAATGAAAAAATTATTTTCCACTTTAGGTACATGGAAACAGCAAAGCTTCTTGGAGAAGAATGCACTTGGAGAGCAGACACTGTTACTGCTGGCTATTCAACCGCAACCACTGGTTCTCCTGTCTTTGCTTCACCACCAAAAAAGTGCTAGTGGTTGGCCAGGTAGTGGCAGAATTCAGCCTTTGTAACCTCTTCCAAGAACAAAAACAGGGCAAAACTTTCAGAAACAGGAAGGATGTCTGGTCTTTTTTTAACCTAGAAGCAGGTTATAGAGGATGAGAACACACTTGTGGGTAGGCTCAGTCATGAAACAACTCTTTTTGCACATTAACCTTCAAGTTCAGCTTGGAAGAGCCTGCCTACTTATTTGTTCTTGATTGATTTGGAGTCTTTCAGGCATCTAAAGAACAGAATCATCCCCATCTTTTTGTTCTCTGAGGTATAAATTATACAGTATAGTATTTTTTTACTTTTAGACCTTTATTTAGAGCACTCTGAGTGTTTTGTGCTCTGAATCTGTGATCTGCAAAAATTTCATTCTTGTATTCTTGTTCCTCATGTGTCTGTCTCTCTATCTCTGTCTGCATGTGAGGCAGAAGGGCAACTACATAGCTCGAGCTGTGCCATGTGAGCAGAACAGGCACTGTACAGGTTGGATGTTCAACACAGGAGTAGACATGAAGTTTATAGGTGCTTTTGTCCTTCTGCAAAGTCTGGTCTCATGCAGTGCAGTTTATACCTTGCTAGGTTGTTCTGGGTACAGTGACTTCTAGGTATATCCTCCACAAAGTTTATTTGGATGCTTAAGTCTGTTCCTTAAGTCCTTGCCCCAAAATTTTCCATGAAGAAAATTAGTCCACTACTTTAAAAGATAAGACCAATTAAAATTTCAGTTGGTCTTCTCCCTCTGTCTCTTTTCCTGAATACTGCTTCAGGTGTGAATCCCTTTGAATGCATCTCACCTCTTTTCTGTACTACAATCCCACTGTTTTCTTTCTGCACAAATGAAATGTGTTTTCCAACAGCAGTGGCTCACTAGGTATCTCTTCTCCATAGTCACTGTGTGAGTAACCTTTGTTATGAGTTTCTGTCTTGGTGGAAGTGGCAGAGCAGGCAAAGTAAGGACTCGGCTGGTGCTGGGCGTGTAATAACAGAATTGTGCTGAACAGAATTGGTGGCAAGTCTTGGGAAACTAGGAAGCCACTGAGAAGGTAAAGATCTAAGCAGGAACTAATCGGCCCACCTCTGTCTTTTGCATTGAGAGAACCAAAGTGAGACTTCTAAAATGACTTTGTCATGGTCCTCCAGACCTGTATAATTAGCTTTCCAGGTGATGTGTGAACCATATTTTCTTCTCTTGACCTTTACTTTTGTAGGTTATTATCTCATGGTATGCACATCTTACTTTAGTTTCCACCTTCTTGAGAAGGAATCTACCAGTGTCTGACTGCCCGTTTGTCCCGATGACAGGGAAATTTGGCACAGCTCTCCAAAATAATCTTTGCAGCACAGAAGCCTGAAGTGTGGAAGTGATTGTAGTGTGAGTCCAAACCAGCTTTTATTACAATAAATTATCATGTTCTATGTAAGTAAGAAGTAGTTTATTTTTCTTCTGGTTTGATGCAGACCTTCAACAGTTCTTTCACATCTGTCTTCAGAAAGGATAATTTGTATGGGCAGTGAAGTAAGAAGTGGGCTCAGACACAGACATGAATCTTCTGTACAGGTAATAGGAATCCACATGGAAAAATTAGTGCAAAGTCCACTCACTCTGAAGATGTGAACATGGCTAATTTGCTGTCTATTTTACCCCTTTTAAAGTGAGAATATGTGTGGAACTAGATTAGAATGAACGCTTGGCATTGCTGTCAGAGTAAATCCATACACTTCCTTTATATTAGATCACTGTTTTATTTCAAGAGTTACATGCATACAGGATGACAGCAAGCTGATTTTCCAAATTGCTCTGCTTTGTCACTGTTAACTCCTGGCATTAGGCCATCTAGATACTCTGTTCCTGAGGTGTGCTCTGCCAGTTCCAGAGCTGTCCCTCCAACTATATCACCTTTCTGAAGGTCACTTGTGCTTCTACAGTAAGTGCTACATTACATTTTTTCTTTTTTTCTTTTTTTTTTTCCATAAATAATATTTTTTGTAGCAGTAAAAACACCCTCTTACACACAATAGTGCTCTATTGAGAAACAATAGAAAATAACCTATGAAGGCATGGGCCTTATCAGTGCCTCTCATTTCTTGACTCCTGTGAATACTGTCTACCACAAGGATCCTATTAAAAAAACTGGAATTTTGAAAAAAATACTTATCAGATTTTTTTTGTTTTCAATATGACCTGTCTGGCATACCAGGAGTCACCTATTACAGTAAATATTTTCCAAGCAACAGAGTGGAAGGATTGGAAGTGCTGAGGAGACAGAAGTACCAAGGAGGAGAAAAATTTGCTTTCTGTTTTGCTGATAATTTCTTGGCTGCCAATTTCCACACAGAGCTGCAGATGTTACATGGGAGTGGAAACTTTCAGATAGTGTCACACAACTCTTGAGACTCACTGCCACTGAAAATATAATTAGAGATCTGGTTATCCAGCTAGAGGTCAGAAAACTGGAGTTAATTGCTAACCTGTTTATCCTACTCAAGGGATAAAGCACATAAATACAGTTAGAAGCTGCTTAAAGCCTAAGAGACCTCTGCTGAAATCCTGCTGCAGGCTTAAGGTAGCAGTTTTGAAAGTGCCTGAGGGAATGAAAAATGTGGGATAGCGCGCAGGCCCCAGCATCCCGCCCGTGCCGGTACATCCAGTCCTGTACAGCAGCCTGTGGAGGTCCTGCTGAGCCCACAGCCCCATCCACTGACAGTCTCCCTCATCCCTCCTCCCCCATCAGCCCAGGCAAAGTCCCTCTGTTTTCCAGCATGGAAGGGGTAGATATATCCTAAGTGACTTAAGAGGGGAAGGTCCTTTAGAAAACCAGACTTAGGTACTCTTGAAAAAGGTGCCTCGGACTTTTGTTTAAGTAGCTGGGGTTTACAAGCCCAGTCCTCCAAAGCCTTACTTGTGTGAATAGTCCTTACCCTTCAGCCCAGCGTGGCTGAAATTAATGCCTCTTCACATGCCCCTTTCATGCTTAAATGGCAGGAGCCACAAGTAACTTGTTTTCCTGTCCTTTCACCACCTGATTTCTTACGTTAAAACCCTCCCATCTATCTGTTCTGTGCAGGCAGTGAAATCCCTTATGCCGGTACGATGCAATCCACTTTCAAATGGAAGATTTTTTGTTACCCCTCATTCCTATTAAAGTAACTCCTGTGCATATAAAGACTTTGGTTATCAAACCCACATAATGCAGCCAAAACTGAACAGGACTTCTATGGGGCTGGAGAAAGTCCCTCCAACACTCCCTAAGGGCAATGTTCTTCCCTGGTATCTTCTTTCTCCTTAGGAACACTTCTGGGCTACAGCACTTGTAAGAAGCCAGAATAATTATTTTTATATCAGGGAAATGTAATTTTATTTATATTCTACTCATACTGGAAAAAACCTACATTTTTAATCAAAATTTTCAGAAACATTTTCCTTTAGTACACGGTGAGCATGATATTCCTCTCCCCTCATTTTCACTACTGAAAAGCCAGCAGCCTGATTCAAGACACCTGCCTGGGCTCCATCAGAGGCTATTGGGTATCCTCGGAGGGAAGTGCTCTCTCTCCTGGGAGAGGTGTTTAGGAGAAGGGACGCAGGGGGCTCCCAGCACTCTGCTGCATGGCAGATAACAGGGCAGCTGCTGAGTCTCACACAAACCATGAGGGTTAGGAACAATTGTAAATCGGGAAGGTTTTGCTGGCTTAAACAGTGCCCCTCAGCTGGGGCCGTGCTTCCGCCCCTGCATTCAGGATAATACTTAGGTATATACCAACATTTTAAGTATGTGGTCACTGGCACGAAAAAGGATTCAGAATCTGCTTTGGTTCTGCCCTCTTACTGACATGCTCACCCTAATACACCATCAGAGAGAGTATTAGTGCCTGTTGCTTAATACAAACATGATGGAGTTGTTGATTCATATTATTTAATAAGAAGATGACTGACTGTTCTGCATTGTCTGTTTGCGTCTTAGGAGTAGTAAAATGAATCCATTAACTTATTAACTTTTATTTTGAAATCTTTCATGGAACTGTCATGTTATTTTGATTTGAATAAGCGATTCATCTTTTTTAACAACTATTTTTTCGGTCTGGGGAGACTCATGTACTTCTGTTAATAGGTCAGAATTATGAGATGTATCACTCATGTTCAGAATCTTTTTGTAGTGTATAGCTTATTAATAATAGATTTGAATATCAAAAATAATGATATGCTGTTTCAGCATTTAATTTTGGGGAAGCATTCAGAAGATTTCCCCCTTGTGCTGGCACAGTCAGTGATGAAGATAGAGGGAGACGAACTGTACTGTAGGTGGGAGCAGAGACACTGCAGCAGCTAATGTGAGGTTGAGCTTTAAATTTTTATGACAATTCATAAACTATTTTTCTAGTTGAGACCCTGGCTAATCACAGCCTTTCCCTGACAATTTCCTTGTTCTGATTCTCATGGATTTAATAGTGTTCGTGGGGGGTGAGCCGGGTGAGATAACTCGCTCTTGTAAGCTGCTTAGGCTTGTGTACATTTTTCTTCAGGAATGTCATGTCTTCAGCAAGCTGTTTGCAGGCGACTGATTTCTCTCCTCTTAATTCTTGTCTGTCTAATGGTTTTACTAGTAGAGGGTGGACATGTGAATTCAAAGTGATGGCTCAGAAGCCTTTATTCTTGGCAAAATTCTACTGGGTTGTTATATTTTACATCTAGTATCTCTTCGTGCCTCTTCTCTCATTACCTTTCCACCCCCAGCCCCATCCCATTGGGGTCCTCTCTAATGGTTGCCATATCTTCCTTTTCAGTTTTACTCTGTGGGCACTGCCAAAACTCTTCTCTTCTCCCATCTTGACTAATGTCATTTTTCCTTTATTCATTCACATAGCAACTCGCAACACTCAGCATCTCCTCACCTTGCCCTCCATGTAATCCTCCCACCCCTCAGGGAGAAAGAGAACACACCACAAATATGATTTATCTGGTCTGAGACTTGAGTTTCCTCAGCTCTGATATTGCCAGCAATAGCTCTTACACTGCAGGTGAGGACTCCTGTCCTTTTCACTGGTGGGGAGATACTGGCAGCATCCTAAGTCACTGTTCTTCCTTTTGGAGGGCAGAAAGGGCCTTGCTTCTCATCACTGGCAGGCATGAGTGACTCAAGGGCTTGTCCACTGTTAGCCAGTTCCTTGGATCTTTTTTGGCTCAATTTCTCCACTGTCAGCTCTGCATTATCCTGGTACTGGTGCCCTGGGTGATGGTGGTTTGATGGTGTAACCATGGGGTTTGATGTTGTTTTCCATAGTATGTGCCAGGAAGATGGACAAGATGGTGGAGCAGAACATGATTTTATAATGAATATAGATTTTTCCCCTTGTATGGTGAGATTGACCTCTGCCTTTGGCCATATATCCCAGTTATCCCTTTCAGGATCATCTTTCTGACTGGTCTTTCACATGGTGTTTCTCCCTTTCACCTCACACCTTGAATATCTCTGCTGAAGCCCTACTCTCCACCTAATTGAATGCAACTTTCCTCTCCTCAGTAAGATACAGAGCAGCTCCAATATCTTCCTGATCACTGTTTGTGCCTTACTTTAGCAGCTCCTGAATGCCAGTGTCAGCAGTCTGATGGTCCTGCCTCTGTGCAAGGGATGTCCTTTCTGAGGCAGCTAGTTCAGGCACTGCCACCTCACCTCCACAATTCTCAATGCCATTTCAGCTGAACAGCCTGCAAAAATTGCCACCTGCTTGCAGCTAGGACCATTAAAAACTTTAAAAATCTCTTTTCTTTGTATGTGCTTTTAAAATATGTTTGGATATATCCGTGGCTAACTCTGGCCTCCAGAGGAGCCTCTCTAACCCCAGTTCCTGCTGCTCTTCCCTACATCATTCTCCCTCCCATCACTTAAGCTGCTTTGTTGCACCTTTTAGCTGCAACCTGCATGAAACAGGTGCTTTTCCTCTCCACATTGGTGTCCTTCGATTATTTTATTCCAGTGAGCGTGGACAATCTCTGGTGATTCATGGCTTGGCATGGGAAGGGAGCATGCTCCCACTGCTTCCTCTCAGTCACCCTCTCCCCAGAGGTTAGGATGCACCTCCTCTTCAGCCAGCTCTGTTACGGGGGCATTCAGTGGTAGGAGATGGACTGGGAGAAATCCCTCTTAAAATGCTGCGGAGTGTCATGCTGGGGTGTGTCTGCCAGTCCTCCCACCTTCCACAGTGCTGGGAAGAGCAACCTTGTGGAGGGAGAGCACATTTACCCCAGGACGCTGGCACTGGCAGCTGTTGAACTTGCACAGCCAAATAATTGTGTCCCCAGTGCACACCTTGGACTCCAGTGTGCCCACTTTCTTGGAAGACATCTGCAAGTTAAAACATCTCCCAGCTGGAGCAAAGGATTTTGGCATAGAGAAGAGTTTAGTTAGAAGCAAAACACTTTAGTGCAAGGACTTTTAGTGAATTTATGATTTTAGTGAATTTAAGCTCCCACCATGGAGCTTCAGGTTTGATTGCTGTGTTGACTACACAGCATAAAACACACAAGAACAAAAACTTGATGTATGTATAAAGCCCATATAATAAATGCTGCTGGCCCTGAGGTAATGAAGTGAAATCAAAGGCAGAGCAGAACTTGTCCTTACAGCTTTTTCTCCACCTGCTGCCCCTTTTCTCCCACTGCAGTTCTACCCTGTGAATGTTTTGTGCCCAAATATTCTAAATGTTTTCCCTCCCCTTATTTTATATATATAACACATATGTCTTACATTAGTGAGAAGCTTTAAAATTTTTGTGTGGCTTACCTCACCCTCTCAACCAGGAATTTCATAAATAAATCACTGTCTTTCAAACCTTTTTTGCAGATTGCATCTGTCTAAAGCGTGTGCGCTTCAATAAGTGTGCCTGACAGAGAAATTAAAAAGAAAAATCATCTCCCAAACAGAAACTATAAGAGGCATGTTGAGCTAAACACTCACTGCACATTATTATAAAGGGAATATGATTTGAGAAAGAGTGTTTAGAAAGTAAAGGTGACATTTTGTTTCTCTGAGCTCAGTGGGCCAGAACTTCACCTGGGGTAAATTGACACAGGTTCATTGAAATCAGTAGCTCATTTGCACTCACTGGGACCAGTTCTGCTGTATTTTAGCCATTGATTATTGAAGGGTTACTTTTTTTTTTTTCTTAAGGAACTAAATATTCCTTCTTAATATGTCTTGCTGTTGGTGTTTATTCAGTTTTCTGTGAGTTATTCAAAGAGATTGTTCATTGAGACTGTTTTTCCTTAGAAATGTGGGTTCTTAGCTAAACAAATTTTTTTTAGAAGCAAACCATAAGTTTTTTCTGGAAAAAAATTGCCAAATAATTAGCTGTTTCGGAAAAAAAAAGTATTACTTTTTGTTAAGGTTGGAAAAAGTTGAGCTGAAAGTGGCTCCAAAATTGATCTGGAAATACTGTGCCAGTGCCTGAAGGGAAGTGTAGTTTAAGGATGTAAAGCCTCTACTTCCCTCTGTACACTGTATTCCCTCTCTTTCTTTGCAGGGTCTGCACCCTGACCGGGACAGGAGCCTGTGGAGCTCCTTGAGGGAGCACAGTCTGCAAGGCACGGCCATGCCCCTGAGGTTTTGGCTGATTTCCCTTCAGCTGAAGAGTCACTGACTTGAGAAATCCCTGAAAATTTGCCATGGTGTCCACTGCCAGCCTCTGGGTAAGGAGCAGGCCTTTTTCTTACTTTAAAGTGACCACCTGTGGTTCATATAGCTGAGCAGTGATCGTGAGCCAAAGTGTATCTTCTGGTGAATAACAAGCCTTTATGTCCTACCTGTTTTCATTTGGAAGCACTGCGGATAATCTGAGTGATGCTTATTTGCCACAATACCACTTTACACCAGGACTTTAAAATGACAAATGCTAACTTTGCCCTCTCTTTAAGAATTTTGTTTATTGTCAGAAGGTGTTAAAGTCCCTTCTGTGGAAAGGAGAGGAGAGATTATTTATTCCAAAGGCAGTTTTACTTAAAACTTGCAGGAAGCTTATTTTTCTATGTTTTCTCAGATTTTTGTTTGGATTATACTCAGAAATACCAGTATAAATACTAAATATACAGTCTTGTCTTTGTTTTCCTAGTTGACAACATGGCGTGGCCCTGCCTGCTTCCAGCTGGACTCAGCATCCCTCTCTGCCTCTCACCTTGCTTCAGCTGTGTGTGAAAAACTCTGCTGCCGTGGCCTAAGGATCACCAGAAAAGCAGCATTGCTTAAAGAAGGAATGTTCATACTTAGAAGGATCTTTATTGTGTTTTAATTACTAGATCCCTACACCTATAAATATACCCTAATGCTAAAATCAATTTTGAACTTTTAAACTTGATTTTAAGGCCTCCTTTTCTTTCCTTTCCTTTGCAGAATTGTGAAAAAATACTCCAACAAAAGTCTGCACAGTGATTGTGTGCTGTAAGTTGCTGTGCTCCTTTACATAAAAGATTTTCCATATTACAGCAGGGGGCCTTCCCCTGGTATGTCAGGAAGAAGAAGAAAATTCATTTCCTACACCCGCCTGTCATTTGCCCTTTTATGATTGAACCGTATACCGTCAGACAACCACAAAAGTGACAAAAGCTTTTGCAACTGAATACATCTGATAATTGCAGTGTTTGGCTAAATTTAGGAATACAGCAGTTGATACTGCAGTGTCCAAGAGAGAAAATAAAAAAAAAGGAAGAAATGGTGTGTAATCCTATTTTACAGTCTGAGAGTTTAGTGATTACCTCACATGATCCATCACCTTAAACAGTGTTTCTATTTTGTTAATCTTCTAGACTTTAAGGAATTTTTTTTTCATTTTAAGGAATTTTATTATTATTGTTTTTTTAATACGAACCAAGACTGTAAACACTTTGGAGAAGCAGGTACATATGAAATTACCTTTTTGTTTATGAATTTTGAGGTAAAAGTAATTTGCCTTTGTAGAACCCCTGCAAAATGTGTCCAATCCTTGGGGTTCATGTATCATATGGGCACAAGGGCTAAGGGATTTTCCCAAGAAGAAAATTTGTTTTGTGATACTGTAGGAAGTCTTGGAAAAGTCAGAGAAGTTTGGGAAACAGAAACCCCACACAGCATTTTTCCTTTATAGGAGGCAGACAATGATTATGTGCCGTATTTGAGAGTGTTCTGTGCTAGCATGTTCCAGGTGTTTGTGTTAACCAAGAATTTTGTATTTATTCAAATAAACTAGACTGAGTAACAGATGAGTTTTAAGAACTAGGGGGGAACCATAGGGTCTAGATGATCCTTAAAGGTGCCACCCATCCCAAACAATACTATAATTCTATGGCCTGTTCCAAACCTTTTGGTATCATTGGGAAGATTCGACCAAGACTCTTTATTGAAAGGGTACCAGCTAAAAGTAGGGTGTGATTTGAACTTTGGTGCAATTGTGTTGAAATTAGAATTCTTAAAAATACGAGAGTAGTAGGAAAAATGGAATTGTGGATCAGTTCAAGGAAACACACTCACGATTTTGATGCATTAATAAAATTATTTCAACAAATCAAGGCAATTTAATCTATAGTAATTATTACATGACTTGATTAAACATAATCCAGCAAAATATACACCACTTGGGGGACCCTGCTCTGCACCTTGACCAGGCCAAAGCTCCTGTGAAGGATTTTCATAAGCTGTGTATTGCTAAAGCTTTGAAAACTTCACCAGTCTATAGTCTAACATGAATCAATATAACTAATAGTATTAGACTGATATTACAAACAAATCATTTTTTTCCAGAGCAGAAAAATCTTTCCGTCAGACCCTGAGAGGGTACTGAAGTGAGAAATGATTTTTTATGAAGTTCTTTCCAATGCTTATCATTCTTATATGTAGCTATTTAGTGTTTTCTGAGAGTAGTTTGAAGTTCTTGTTATTGATTTGATGTATTTCAATGTATTTTCATGACCTTTCAAAACACATTGTTAAAAATTCTTTATTTACTTTGTTGCTGTGTAAAGACATTGATATAATGAATAACCCACATACCACCAGTAGGAAACCTTTTTTCCTCATCCACATCATATTCATAGCAGTCACGAACACTGTTCCTTCCCATTGCTACTGAATTGGAGAGAAACACCAGGATCTAAGGGGGGTGAAGCAGGAAAGGGGTGACAGAGGTGGCAGGCACCAGTCATGTTGGAGGAGGGCGCTTAAAATTATTTTTCAATTTCCAGATGTAAGTTTCATGGCTATTAATTCATCAGGAAACTTGGAGGACAGCGAAAACATGTGTGCTTTTGTGTAGGATGGGAGAGAAAAAAATGGTGGGTGGCTGAGTAATGGAGTTTGTCAGGCCTGTTTCAGTGGCACCAAGAAGGGACCAGGACCAGCTTCAGGTTATTTGTGCTGATGGGACCTGATGCGATATTGAAGCTTTCACCCCTCCTCTAGAACTTGCAGCATTTAGTTCCCTATGAAAAGAAATGATAAAGTGGACCAAAAAGAAGAAGAAAATAGATGTCATGGGTGCATTTGTCAGGATAAAGCTATTAATGGGACTGTAGCAGTGATGTAAACCCAAGTCTTTGACTTTAATAATGGTTGATGACAATATTATTAATATGGACGTTTCACACTCCATTTTTATTTCAGATTGTACCTTTAAATATTTAAAATGGGCTTTAAAATATGGCTATTATTAGGACTTACCTGATGTTATGCTAGATTGTCATGTCCTTTGGATACAGTACATACATACAGGAGCTGTGGCACACACTCCATCAAATATCCTCTCTGGAATGCAATATGCAAATTATAGGACACTAAGATTTGAAGTATTATGTTTTTAATGTGGAGTATGTAAAAATTACTGTTTGCGCTGCTATGCAGCTTTAATGAAGAATGGACAGTATTTACTATTCCCATGTTAAGATTTTACTGTCTTGGTTCTGGAAGGCTGAGGTGCCTCTGATTTCTGATGGGGCTTGGTCAACCTCTGCATGCTCAGAGCTCTCCTACACAATGTGCTGCAGCACAGGATGAGTCCCCAGGGCCAAATGCACAAGGGTTTTGCTGAACTGAAGTTTTAACCTTGCCAGAGGTGACATGCAATGCAGAGTGGATTGATTCTCTCCCTTGGCTGTGGTTGAGTGAAAGCATTTTTATGAAGGAGCTATAGGCAAGGAGTGAGTGTGCTGTCCTAGCAGATGCAGAGAGCCTGTGGGGCTGCAGCAGCTGGAGAATAGGCTATGGAGCTGAGGGAAGAGGCACAGTGGGGCCCAGGGGACCCCGGCTCACCCTTGCAACAGTCATACTATGCACAGTTTTGCACTCCTTGTACTCCTGGTCTTGGGAAGTTGTTGGGAGCCTTACAGCCGATTTGAATTCGTGGGGTGAGAAGACCCAGCTTCAACGAGCTGGCTGAAATGGGCCTTAATGTTGCTTGTCAACATCAAAGGGGTGACCAGATGCTGTGGCTCTGACAAGCTGAACTCAAACTCAGCATCTCTGCACTAGAATCTCTTCTGCTTGTCTCGCAGCCAGCCTGAGCCGGGCAGATGGAGGGCACGTGTCTTGCCAGAGGTCAGACAGTAAGTCAATAGCTTTACCAAGCTGAGATACCAGGACCTTTCATTTTCTCAAAACCATATGCTCCTCTCTTTTACGTCTTCTGGGGGTGGCAGATGGGTAGAAGCCACCTCCTTTCAGCGCAAAGGTGACTGGCGACAGCGTGAATGCCACTACAGTCTCCCAGAGGGTGCTGTGTTTTCTGTGCCACTTACACAATAGAGAGGGGTTTGGGGAGGATGGGAGCAATTTTAACATCAATTTTGCTTCTCTTCTAAACTTGCTGGCACTGTTCAGCCTAGCAGAACGCCATCCCCTGATTTTTACACAGTGAGGTTTTCTGGTGGATTGGTTGAAATACATGGCTCAGCAAAACTAGTGGACACCAGCCACTCCCCTGGAAATCCTGATGAATATTCATGGCGTAACCAGAAGATTTTATACTGTCAGATCAACACTTAGCCCCCTTCCTGCAGCCACTGGATGAGGCAGCACTGGAAGACAGTTTCCCAGAAGTTCTGCCTGACTGGAAAGAGGAGTTTTCTCTTTGAACCAAAGCTTTGTTCCTTACTGGGCTCAGCTTCTCCACTCCACAACCTCCTTCAGGATTCCATGGGCTGCTCTCTCCCTCTCTCTTCCCCAAACATTGGCCCTGCTGCTTCCATCCCTCTGCCCTCTGCAGGCTCTTCAGGGCTGCCACCACCCCTAGGCTTGCAAAGCCACTGGAGCCCTGGGGGCTGGCAGAGTTGGTGTAGTGACTGTCCCCAGCACAGTGTTTTAAAGACACCCACGGTGGCTGAAGGACGGCTGGAACTGGTGCAAATCATTTGCAAAGGGACCAGCAAGGGGGGCTTTGTGGTGTGGCATAACAGGGTGTCACACCTCAGAAGAAGCAGGAACCCTCTTGCCTCCTGAAAACTAACCTGGGAGGTTCGTATTTTACGGGAGGCATGTAAAGTTGCTGTCCTGATTATACAGCTGCTAGCCTAGTTCTGGGAAATGAACGCATGAAAATGTGTGCAGAAAATGAGCCTTCTAATAAGGCTCAAAGACTTTGAACTTCCCCTATTGTCACCGTAGGTCTTCCCCTACTTGCTTAGCAGAGGGAGAACTATTCAGCTACAATCAAATAATGCAAATGACCTGAAGGAAATTCATCCTAGAGACACTTGCTGGATAAACTGCTAATATGGTTTCCTCTCTTTCACTATTCAACCAGAATCTAGGATGACCTTTCCAATGAAACATAAAACCTACAATGTGCACCCTTACTAATGTATTCTAATGCAATTAGTTCATACAAAAGGCTTGTTAAATTTGCAGTATCTGCTTTCACCTTTACAATAATTGCTAGTGATCCCAAACCATAAGTGTGTGTCATTCTGCAAGGCTCCTGAACTGTAAATAAAATGGAAAGTTTATTTGATAACTCTCCTGCCTGTCTCTTAAATGGTCCTGCTTTTCTTACAGAGGTGTCTGCATGAAGCCTACCAGAGGCTTAAATCTGGCTCAAGAGAGAGGGTCAAAAGAAAAGGTACATACTGTAGTGAGGCATTAGGGCAGCAGATACTGTCAGTCTACATAATTGTGCTTTTTGAGGGGCAAGAAAGGAAATGCTAAGGTTAATGAGAAACAAGGAGGCTTTGAACGATGCTGGGTGGTGACTCCATTTTGCTGGGGAATTAAAGGAGGGCACTCTTCCCTCAGCTGTGCTCATCGGATTGCGATCCCTTTTAAATAGTTTTGTCACACAGAAAAACCCGTGAATAATTACCTCCTTATAGCTCTTGAGTTGTGCAGGAAAGCTGCCATCCCAAATGAATGTCCACTATTCCATTAAGCTGCCGTGTGACTGATTTCTAAGGGCTCCTGGAGGAATGTGACACTTGGATGGGTGGGATGGTGCCATAAGTAAGCGTGGTCCATTAACCAAAGTGAACTCATCAAGCTCACCAGGTTGAAGCCAGCATCACTGACTGAGACAAGCCTGGCTGCCTTCTCCCTGGTGGCAGAAAATTCACGTGAAGTGGGATGACAGTACTGAAAGTACCCTGAGCATCTGGGTGCTTCAGAAGGGTTTGAGACAATAAGTTTTGCCCCTAAAATGAATGAAAGCAAAGTTAGTTCAGTAATTCTATCACAATTTCTCTTGTTAGGGAATGGTGCCTGAATGCTGTCAGAGCCAGAAACAGGTATGATCTTGCAATTTTGCTCTAAATTGTTACTGTTATATCAATTGCTGCTGTTATTTTGGTAAACTTTTCTTAGCCTGAAGTCTTTTTTCTTCTCAAAATAACTTTGCTACAAACGGAGTCACTGTGATGCACTGAAACAATGTTGAATTTCCATTCCCCTCTCCCTGCATGTAAAGTCACAGGAAGGGAGCTTTTCCAAGGCATCTAGATGAGATCAGGGAAAACAGTTATTTTTTCAATCTAATAGCTCTACGTGTTCAGCTACAATGGAACTAGGGCCTCCCCCTGCCCTCCTGTGAGATTGGTCTAGAGCTGGCTGAGGAACTTTTTGGTACTTTTTGGAGGTAAGAAGTCTGAAAGAAGGTACCTAACTTCAGGACAGGACTCCCACAAAGGACATAAGGCCATAGAAAAATGGTTCTCTGTGGCTGATTCTCTTCCCCTACCTAGAATACTTCTTGAGGAGGAATTTGGAGCATTTGCACATTTGCCTAGGGTTTCCAGACACCTGACAGCCCTACCCCTGCCATGGCTGCAAGCAGGCTGTGGGCACATGCAGGTGAACATAGGCATCCTCTGTGGCACAGGCTCAGGGAGTCCACTCCAGACTGAATGATGGCCCTACAGAGTCCAAGTCTGGCCGTATGCACTGGAGACAGGCTTAGATGCTTCTTGCTCACTTGTTTTTTTCTCCAGATGCTGAAGCTACCTTGTGCATGCTGTGTGTTCTGCAGCCAAAGATCTATGCCTCCCACGCAGCAGGATGCCCAGGAATTTTGATGATGCAGGGCTTGAAGTTGCTGCTAGTGAAGCTATGAAAGGATTCACCTACAGTGAGTCACAGTCTCAAGTGAACTCTGAGGATGAGCAAGGAACTGGGCTGAAATATTGCTAGACCCAGGCAAGTGGTTTTGTTAGTTCTACCTAGGCATGTCCTGCTGCAGCTATAGGAGCTGAGGAGCAGTTTTGTTGAGACAAGAGCTGACTCAGTGTGCACCTTGTGTAAACCTTGCCCCTTTCCTTTGTGTTCTGGCAGGTTTGGCTGAAGAATTGGCAGATTACAGCTGATATCAAGGTATATGTTGTCTTTTTATCCCATTTGTTTGTATAGGTTCTCAGTTACAGAGAAAGAAATGAATGCTGTAAGCACACAAAGAAGAGTTTATCCTTCTTTGTTATGAGCTTTTTACTATTCACATTCTCATGTGTCCTGTGTTTTTTGATGCAAAGCCTTCTTACGGTCAAAACAGGGAAGTGCTGGGATTTATTTATTTTTTAACATCAATATTTAATTGTGGGCAGTTCCTAAATATTTACGGCTAATTTAAAATGGAAAGATGAAGTCCTTGATTTGACAAACTGCCTTCTGAAGCCAAGAGGAAATGTTGTTGTGCAAGAACTGTGACCTGCATGTGCTAAGAAACAGGCTTTATTTGCATTTTCCTTAAGTGTAGTATCTGCAATGGCTGACTTGAAAATGCCTCCTCAAATATATTGTCAAACAAAAGTAGCAGAAAAGTATTTGACCTGGTTTTCTTTGGTTGTTGTTATAAGAAGAGAGGGAGGAGCAGGTTTTTGGCAGGTATAAATGGATGAAATCAATGCAGGAATACAGCTGAGGATCTGCTCTTTGCTGTGTGGTGAGAAAGAAGTAAACTCTTTACATTTTACCCCCGAGGAAGGTCAAGTGCTGCCTGTTGCTAAAACCTACATTGCTTTGACAAGTTGTGCTGTTAGTTCAGGTGCTGCTTTCCCAAACCTGTGTGTGCCTGTGCTCATGGGGCAGGCATGCCATGCCCAGCCCAGTGCCTGAATTTCCCTGCTTGGCACTTCGATCAGCTCATCCTAAACTAGAGCTGAGGCATTAGGTGGCAACATGGGGATCTGAGCCCGAATAAAAGTCAGAGCTTGCAGGACCACATTGGTTGTGAAAGCACCTTCATTCTTGATCTGCAGGAAAGATTTCCTCGTGCTGTTTTCTGTGCAGAACAGATGGGATCGGGATCACTGTCTGTCAGGTGACAAGGGAGCCCGGCAGCTCGCAGGTGTGTGATTAGAGAGGACCCCAGGGTGAGGTGATTCCCAAGGGGGCTTATAAAGGAGCGTGTACTGCTGAAGCAGCACACATTGCTGGCTTCCACTGCTGGGAAGTCAGGGCTGGCATCACTGCAGACACTCCCCACCAGTGGATGTTGCTGCAGGCACATCAGAATTTCTTAATGTAGTGAAGAAGAAAGGGGAAAGAGGACAGCAGGGAAGAGAAATCAGGGGAAAAATGTATAAAAAATTCACTACATAAATTAGCTGCGCTTCTTGCAGCAAAACTAACAGTTTCTTTTGAATGTGAATTCTGTTGCTTCTCTTAACTAAATGCCTAAAGGAATTGTATCACATAATATACAAGGGTAATTATTAAAAATGCATAAATAGTCTTGTAGGTACAAAAAGTTGCAACTTGTCTCCTGCAAAACATTAAAAGGTTTGCATATGTCAATGAATTACAGGCTGTTTGCTTTTAATCGCTGCTATTTTGGGAGTTCCTGTAAGGATGTTTTTAGAAGAAACACATTTGGTAATTGGAGGAGGCTGCCCCATTGTAATGGGCAGTTGAAGCCCAAAGGAGGCCTAGTGGGGATTATTCAGGGTGTCTAACGGTTTTGGCTCTGGCTTTGGGTGTTAAGTATCGGCTAACATGTTTATGCCTGGCCTTCAGATGTCCAAACACAAAGGCCCTTTTCTTCTGCTCCTGGCAAGAATCCAGGCCAATCTTAGAATATTTGCCCATCCTCCTCTTCTGTATCCGACCCATCATTGAGGACAGTGTTTCTCTTGGAGTTTCATCTGAAAAACACTACAGCAAAGGAATGTTCACTGACCCAGAAGCCCAGTGACAAGAAGAGGGAATTATATGTGTATGAATGTCTGTCTTCGGGAAAAAAAGCGCACAGAAAGAGAACTACAACAAATCCAAAGTTTCTTTCCAAATTGAGCCACCTGGATTTTTTCTTTTTAAAAGTCAGTTCTGGTGGGATATGCTTGGATTTTTTTTTAAACAAAATATTATGTTAAGACAGCCTGCTTAGCACTACAGCTCTGAGATGGAAGAAATGGAAAATGTACATTTGTGTTCAAGAGAACAGACATCAGTTCAGATTGATACTTAGAGATTATCTTGAGCTAGAATAATGTATTTATGACTAGGGTCAAAGGGATTACCTACATGAATAAGACCTAGCTGGATCAGGCTCTGCTGCTTACAGCCAGCCAGGAATGGATAATGTGATATGAAAACAGACCTTTTTGGATGTTTTTTTTCAGGTTTATAAATGTAATTTCTATCTCTGTGTTTGAAATTATTAAAAGCACTTGATGCAGTCCTTAATTTTGGTCAATATTTTTTTTTAATTCCATATTTTTGACCCCAGTCCTGTAGTTCCATGTGATGGGGAAAAGACGACTGCTTCTTGCAAGCAGCCAGAAGCCAGTTTCTAAGGATTTGTGTTATTTGTAAGAGAAAGGATCACCAGCATGAACATTGCGAGATCAGTCCCTGGGTTTGTCATATGAGTGCTCCAATGTTTGTATTAGCAAAGATCAGGCAGAGAAAACCTGCATTCAGCTAAATCCTCATGTTTCCCAGTTATGCGGCTATGCACAGCATTTGTAACATAACTTCTTGGTTTAAAGTCTGATGTGCTACAATGAATGGCGATGATAGGATACAATAAATGCATTTTACTGGCTAACAAGATGGGAAAGAAAATGAAAAGCATTCTTAAGTCTTAGTCATTGGCTTCTGTATTCAGCCTTTGTTTCAGTAAGCACAATTCATCAGCTGCTTACAAGAAGTGTTTAGTTATTGAGAGTATTTGCATGCTGTGTACACGTCCTTCTAATGTAGTTAATGAGTTTGTTTTTATTACAGAAGAACCCTGAATCTTTTGATGTTCATACAACTCTGTCTCTGCTGAAGGAGCCTCTCCTTTCCTTAATCCAGATTACCAGTCAATGCATGAATTTCAGATTTTTAGCAAGGAAGAGCAATGGGAGAGAAGTTACCTGACAGAAAAAAAGCTGGAAGGCAGGTTGCTCTAATTACACAGGTAACTTTCCAGCACTGTTGTGTCTGCCTTCTCCCATTAAACAGTGATTAGGATGGAAAGACTGAAGAGTCAGCCATCATTAACGCCCTTAAAAAGTTGCTTCTTCCCCCTCTGCTGCTGAAGCAAAGGCAAAAACTCCAACTGATTTCAAGAGGTGCAGGATTGGGCCCTTAGGCTGTACATAAGTGTCTGTGTTGGAAAAGAGAATGTACAATGTTGGGTGCTTCTTATAATATAAGATTAGATCAAATCCTTTCAGTGCCCTGAAGCACTTAATGCTGGGCTACCTGTGGCAGATAGCAAGTGAATGCCTATCAGTATGGATCATCCTCTCAGCATTCTCGAAAAATGTACAATTCTCATTTCCAGCATTTGAGATCTTTTAAAAAACAGAGTCTAGGGGGAATAGAATGTAACATCAAGACAAGTAGCTTCAATTTCTACCTGATCATTGACATGATCAAAGTGTTTTACATATAGAGATACCTGACAACCAATCAATGGGCAGTCAGAAAATCAGTTAATTGATAGTTTTTCTGTTGAGGAATATGAAAATTATATGTAGCTTATGTGAATGAATAGTTCACTCGGCAAATAAATGCATGTTTTCAGCAAAAACATGCTGATCAGGTGAAAGGAATTTCCCCTGTCCCGTCTCTAATCTGCTAGTGAAGGAAACTTCTCCTTGTCTCACTAGCACTCCATGGCCGCAGCTCCATAACATGTCCCCTTGCCATCAGTCTTCAGGCTGGGTGACAGACTCTGCGCACCTGAACTCCTGGGCAGGGGAAAGCTCCCATGGCCATCCCAACTTCAGTGATGGCACAGCCTTAGTAGGAAACCGGGAAATATGGTGATTTCACCTGATTGGAACAAAACAGAGCACAGGAAAATAACCACACATTAGCATGGGTTGTAGGAGCCTCTCTGGAGTGTTTGGATGTTCAAACCCTATTGACTTTGGACAGTGGACAGGAGATTCTCCCGGTGCATTTCTATGTTTGAGGACAGCCCTTTGCCCCATCTTTCCCTCATGGCCACATTATAGGGATCTGAGACTTTCCAGAAAGCAGGTGTGCCTTCATACCAAACCCCAGGCCAAAGCCGGTGGAGTGCAGTAGACTGGGACATGTGGCACTGGGTAGCCTAAAAGAACTTTACTCTCCTCAAACCCAGTGTGCTTTCAGCTGTCTTCCCTTCATATCCCAGGCTGTCCCCAGGCACTGGGTGGAGAGTGTGCTGCTACCTGCAGAGCTGGACACTTTGTGCTTTGCCCCTACCTAATTTGCAGGTATAGGCACTTCACAGAACGATGCTCAGATGCCCTCACCAACCCTTCACTCTCTGACAGAGGAGAAATCTGTGCAAGGCTGATGGGTCCCGGGCTGAGGTTACAGACGTGAACCCTGAAGACCCCTGCCCTGCATTTTATGTTGGAGTAGGACAGAGTTGAAATGAGACTAAGTGTTTCCACCCGACACTATCATGACTAGAATTTTGAGCCATTAATTTTTTTGGAATTAAAAGCTGCTTTTTACATAAGTAATATACAATAAGTCTGTGAATACCAATTAAAAGCATATTTCACAAAATTAGACTTTCAGTTGCCTGTTCTATTGAATATCAGTAGGTAATAAGCTTTCCTCATTTCCCTGAGCATGTAATTTTTCCCTTGAATTCTTGAGTCACTGCTTTGATCACTTCTTGATTGCTTAAAGGCTGTGAGTCAGTAATATTTCCCAGTTTTGTTGTCACATCAAAGATCTTTGAGGGGCTTTCTCCATTAGAAGGCAGCCAAGGTTCCTGGTTGACATAGTTCATCACCATGCCAAAGCTATGTTGCACAAATGAAAATAGGGAATAATGTAACAGTTTTAGCCATTCGTGTAATCACTTGAATAATATGTATCACCTCCTTAAATGGGCCAGCTGCTACACAGCAATTTTTTTGCTTGAATTTTTACACGTGAAAGTATGGAAGACAAACACTAAAGAGGAAAGGTGATTTTTATCCAGATATTTTCATGAGTGGAAGCAAAGGCAGTTGCTTTCCTCTGTTTAAAGACTTTTGCTGTTGCTTTATTCAGGCATTTATAACATGAACAATTCTGGCTGAAAAGACTCACATTTTTACAGGAACATCATTTAATGTGATAATAGGCAATTTGCACAGGATTCCGACTTTCAGTTTGGTACAGGAGTTCTCATCCCACAGTGGCAGTTTTGATCAGCTGAAGTCATTGATGTGGCTCCCCACAGCATGCTAGACCCTGACATCCTTGATCCACTTTGTCTTGGGTTCCTCTTGGGCGAAACTTGACAGATTTCCAAAGAAGTTGGGTCTGAGAAAAATGAGGGCCAAATAACCATTGAGACTCGTCAGAGTTTTTCTTGGCTTGCGGGAAGGGGAAAGTCTATTTCCCCACCAGGTGCTCTGTCCTGTGAAGCCTCTGGACTTTCATCTTTGGATGTGAAACACTGCATCCTGCCCAGCCCCACCTGAGCTGTCTGAATATTCTTTTTCCTCCCTTGGTGGGAGAGTCAGTGTGTGCACAAGCATCCTGCTGGGGTGTGTCGGGGTCCCATCTCCCACAGTGGAAGAAATGTGTAGGGGAAGAGACTTGCTTTGGGATGACCTGAAAGCAAAAGCTCTCTCTGAGTTGTGAAACTTGTGGCAAATTTAACTTCAGGAGCTGCAAGTGTTTCCAGTGTGAACTTCGCCGCAGTCATCCCTGAAGCAAATAAATTACAGTGGGAAGGCATTTAAAGGGACACTGTCGCCTTACAGGTCCTATGTGGAAAACAAACAAATGCCTTTACCTGTGCTACAAATCCCACCTTAACATTATTAAAAGTGAAAGAATTTTTAAAAATCCAATTTACTTGTCACTCTTTCTGCTTTGTTTAGTGGTTGTGTTTTCTCACTGTGGACAATAGAAATCAATGAAGTCAGGTTTGCCTGTGTTTGAGTCACTTTCACTTTTAGGTTTTCAGGCTTAGGGCGGAAAGTTCAGGGGAATGGTTATTTCATCAAATACGACTGTTTTCACTTGCAATTAAAAAAATCAATGGCAACCTTTCTATTCAGACATATGTTTGTAAAAGTCTGCTTCTGTGAGATTTAAACTTTGGATCAACCTTGGCAGTGTTCTTTGAAAGATGTAACTTAGTAAAACAGAGTGGCAATAAAAGAAATCTTTCCATTATCATGGCAGACTGGAGACCAGCTATGCAGCAGAACCTCATCTTTATAGCTATCACAAAAGTAAGGGATAAAATATAGTCACAGACTCTGAAACAAGGGGTAGATACCTCCCTAACAAGAAAAAAAGATAATGAGATACTAATATTCATCAGTATGAGCCATGATTTCAGCAGCCCAAGAAACCACAGTTGCTGTAGATAACACGGCAAAGGTTTCTCTGGAAAGAAATGTGAATGCAGATAAAGGAGTAACTTTGCAGATATTTACATGAGATTCTCATAAGCACAAGGGGCAGTTTTTGATCAAAGGATGTAAATCTGGGTGAATCTAAATGTGGTTTTTTTCCCTACACTGGAGTTCCCTGTTCTGTGCTGCTGCAGAAGGGCTCAATTTAAGTCCTCATAATGGTATGCAGAATTTATAAAACGTATCCCATTTGGGGCGTGCTCTCTAGCTAAGGCTTCCTTCTTGCTCCAGCAGGACTTCATTTCAGGGAGCTGCTGGAAGAGTGAAACACAGAATAGCAAGAGCTGTTTGCATTGTGAGAAGTAGCCCTAGCCTTCTGCTGCCACCCGTGTCATAAAGGATTTCAGCACGGGGCCTAAGGCTTCTGGGTTTTATTTATTTCAAGCTAGTCTGTTCCTATTTAATATTGTCAGGAAAATCTAAATTTCAGTAAGTGTACATTAATTTGAAAAATTAAGAATAGGTTTATTTATTAAAAATCATAGAGTCAACATGAGTAATCCACAATCTAAAGTATTTTTTCATTAATAACACGTTAGTGGAAGTGACATTGATTCCAATGAATAGATTTTGTGGTTTCATATTGGCTGGGATGTACCCCAGGTGTGGCAGAGTGCCCCTGGGGACCTTAAAGACTCACCCTTCTTCCTTACTGAAGGGAGAAGTGCTTGGACACAGAAGTCTCTACCCAACATGATGAGGCTCTGCTGGTCAGCTGGCCAGTAATTCACATGTATGGGCTGCTCATTTATGCTTTGTTTGGCATACACTGCATGATTCTGCAAAAGGCAAAACAGCAGAGGTAGTTGTTAAAGGACAGATTATTCTTTTACTTAGAGAAGTAATGAAGCTCCTAAATCAAGGCTGAAAACAACAGAAAATGGTAGCTCTAAGTTTCAAATACAACACATTTGGAGATGTCTGTGCTGGAGTCCTTTATTTTTCCCCTTCTGGACCGCGTGCTAAAGGCCTCACCTAAAAGGAGCTGCTTTTTGTTTAAAAATGCTGAGAGTACAGATTTCACTGAGTGAACATCACTTCATCAAGCAGCTGTCTGCATGCCTTTCAGTCACTGCTCCTCCTGACAAGCTCATGTTCTTACAGGTATCATCTAATTGCTATAAATACTTGCAATGTATCATTCACTTCTCCTCCTTAACATAAAACTTTGGCTTTAGAGGAAAATTGAATCTGTTATTCCTGATGTTTCTTAGCCTCTTGCTGTTGCTAGATGATACCAGGCAGGGTGGCAGGAGGAGGAGATCAGGTTGCTTCCAGGTAAGCTGGCAAATGGTTCTGCAGACCCGGCAGGGGCCACCAGGTCCCCTCTAAGGCTATAGGTATCATGGGCAGGGAATTCCCAGACAGTGAACCCTCTTGTACTGGCAGACTGGGAGTTGTTTTTTAAGGGGGGAGAAATGGGGGATAAGAAAAGAAGACCTTGTAGAAAATTCCAGTCTCTATTCATAAGGCTTGTGCTAAAAATGACCTCATGTGTTTCATAGTGCAGCAAACAGAGTTGAAGAATGTGGTCTTGTGGCCAAGAGGAGGGTGTTTCAGTGACCACTTAGGAATATTTGAATCACACAGTGGCTTATTTTGCTGTTCTTTCTTATTCCTGATAGCACAGCATTTAGAGAGGCTCTTTGAGTGGGATGAAGGCACTGAGGTTTTAGTATGGATAATTCAGCTGCACTCTTCCACTTGTACACAGCTTTGCAGACAGAGGGACCAGATTTTGGCCTTCTAAGACATCTCATAATCTATCTGTGTCTGTCACAGATTCAATCCTTTGAGCTATGATCCTAAAAGCCCTCAGGGGCCAAACATTTTGGGGAATGAAGCACTTAACACAGTGTTTTCTACAATCAACACTAGAAATGCTTTTAAAATACTTTATTTCCTTACAAGGAAAGAGAACCAGTAGAGATGAAACTTACTCACCCCCTACTTTATTGCTATTATAAGCCGTTGCTACAAAGCTCAGAGTGACCAGTAACACTTCTCTTTGGGTGACATGTTCAGAAACTTCATTGTTCTTTCATTTTCACCACACAGTACCAGTTACTTTGTCTTTTCAAAGCAAATGGGCATGTGAGCACCAGCTGGATTGCCTGGTTTCTTAGCCCAACTCCCATGCAAAACTCTCCAAGTAAAAAAAAACCTCTTGCTTCTTACAGCCAGTTTCAGGCTCTGAGACATGGGATGACCACTTGCTTGGCTTGTAAATCCAGAGATCCCAAACCTGTGTCAACAGTAGTATGCTTAGGACATAACAAATGTAGCTTTTGACCATGACATGTCATTAGCTGCTCAGTCCTTAGGAATGTTTCCAACTGCAGTATTTTTGACCTTTTCCTTACTTGCAGCTTTGCAGAGATCTGCACTGGGATGGAGGCTAGCAGGAATTACAAACTCCATCTCCTGTAATGAAACCTCTTGCAAATGTCTGCTCCTGGCTCTTTGTCTGCTTTTTGGAGAGGCCCTACTCTCCTGTGTAGACGCAAGAGATTTCAGCTGAAACACAGGTCTCCCCTTTGCTGTCTGCCCCCTCTTCCTGTGACTTAAGAGGAAATCGAATGCTGCAATATAAGCATGCAGGTTACACTTGTATTTAGTTCAATGGCCTCTTCTTTCTAACAGTTTACTTTGTCTCTTCTAATTCAAGCATGTCAGTAGTAAGTATCATATCTGTGACATCGATAATAAAAATCCCATTGTAAATGCCGGGGTGTCATTTTCCATTCTGCCTAAACAATCCCGAGCTTTGTACTTTCTGGAGTGGCCTCTGTCTTTCACAGGTGACATTTGCAAATGGGGATCCGCATGTGTGAGGCACGCAGCTAAGCGTCTCATTTCCATATGGACAGGCTGGCATAAGTGCACTTTGTGTCAACCAAGAGGCCAGTCTGCAGCTGGTGGAAATTTGACTACATTGGGTTTGCCATGAGGGGACAGGGCCTTCTCCCTCTGCAGGAGTGCCAGCCTGGTGGAGGCAGTGGAGGAACATACCTGGCAGTTTCACATGCAAATCCATGCTCTTTGTTTAGAGGGGAAAATTGGGAAAACTGTCCACAGGCTTGTGTGCTTTGACTCTGAAATGCTTTCATTGATGTGCTTTGGCCCAAGGGTGCCTAGGGAAGCTGACACCTGACTTGTGTGGAAAGCAGCCAATGGTGGCACTTCCAGAGCTCTAGAGCAGCTGGACCACTCTGCAGGGTCTCAGAAATGTGGAAGATGCAGCTTCCAGCTGGACAGGGCTCATTTGGAAAGTGTTGCTTTCCTGTTTCCTCAGTGGGCTCCTAGCAGGTAAAGACAGACGTCACAGTTGCGTTTATCAGAGTCCTTTAATCTCCCTCATGGAGGGAAAAACCGATAACCAGATGTGTAGTGGACAACGTGGCCAGACCCCCCCCTGCCCCCTTCTTGCCTCTCTCTTTTATTCCCTCTCCCCCTGGTGGGCAGGGCGAGAGGCCAGCCAATAGACAAATGACGAGCCCGTGACATGTGGCCAGTCCTGGGTGAACAGGGGAGGGATAAGTGGAATGCAGAGCGGTGAGTGGCCAGGCCAGGCCAGGATGTCCCTGGTGGCCGGCACACTACTACAGGAAAGAACCAACACCTTTTCTACACCACCACCATGGCTTCTTGTGTGTCTCTGTCAGTGTTGCAGTGGCAATGTGGAAGGGACTGTGCTCCCTTCTCAGAAGAAAAGAAGTGAGTAATTTTCAGAAAATGTGACCCTTAGGAAGGCTTAGTTTGCGGAGTAGGGGGTCAAAATTGTGGTTTTTTTGGTGATCTTACCCCTCTTAGAATTACATCATCATTTTTATACTCCCCTAAATCATACCAATTACTCTAAATATGTACCGACATATACCAAAGTAGCTAAAAAGGAACAATTACGATACTATTTGGCATGGTTACAGCATCTGTGAAAAAGACATCTTTTATGTGTAACACAATTTGTCCAGAATTAATGAAAATATCCAGGGCTGTTTTTATGAAGTAATTTGTCACATTAAACTAAAAAAACCTAAGGTTATGTTGGACATGAAAAGAAACTCCCTGAAGGTCAAAGCAATTAAACATTGAAACAACCCATCAACCCAGGGGTCACCAAGGCCTCATCTAATGAGAACGTTCAAATGAGAGGAAATCCTGCAATCGTCTCTACTCATTTCTTCGCCAGGTTAAATACCCATTTGAAGTCCTGGCACAGCACAGCCGATGGAAAAATTCCCATGGGCTTGATTGGAACTGTGATTCTGGTTTTTTTTTTTTTCCCTTGGATTTTAGTAAAATCTTTGTATTTCAATTAGATCTGGAATAGTTTGCATCTTCTATGAATTCACCTAAACCAAAAGACCTGAAAGGAATTTAGTGGTAGCATCTTCAATAGCTTTTTTTCTTCTTCCATATAAATACGAACAGCTAACATTTGGATGTTGCAAAGAGATTCAGATTTAGTCGTTTCTTAGGGAATGTGTGTTTGTGTGTGTGTATTCATAATCAAAAATAACTACTGCAGAAAGCTTCTTTAGAAGAGAACAATCCAACAGGGGAAGAGTGCTTAGACAAACAAGATTATAGTGTGATTTTAGCACCCAGTCAAATCTTTTCATAGCTTGGAAATCTTGATAATAAAAGGACTCATCACTAATAAACTGAGAATTTGTGTGCTGCCCTAACCTTCTGAAATTTGATATAAGAAGACTTATAAATACCTCTCCTTTGAAACTGGTTTTGAGAAATGCCAGGTAAGCTCATGCAGATTTGTGGAAAGAACTATGTGGGTCAAATGCTACCAATTTCTTTGTGAGCCTCACATTGGCAAACTGTTTTATATCTGGTAATGATAGCACAGCACAGAGCAGTTTCTGGATACTTCTTCCCTTTTGTGCTTGACTGTTTTGGTGTTGGCATTAACACTGCTCCCTCTTGTTTTCCACTCTTCCTTCCTATTCTTCTTGGTGTATGAATATATGAGAAGTGTACATTACTCAGTTATTGGTATTGTGTTCTATAGGCTATAATTTCCACAGGCAATTCCCTGCTTTGGAGCAGGTTCTTTTACTATAAACTAACAAAGCCAAGGAAAAAGGGATCAATGTTTTTGTGAAATATTTGTGCATTCAATATATTTTTGTATTAGACAGAAGGATAGAAGACAAAAGAAGTGCTTGGGACTATGTACCATAATCTGTCCATGTACAGAGGTCCACAAGATTCTGTGCAGGGACTGGGAGCAAAACCAGTGCAAGTTTGGAGTTCATTAAATGGTGATGAAACGTGATAGCCTTTTATTTGTAGCAGCTGAAGTCATGATCCAGTTAGATTAGGAACATGCATTGTTTATAAGACAAAATTTAGTATTTTCTGCCTTTTTGGCTAAGTGGGGTATAATGCCTTCCTCTTTTCTACACTTGACTGCTCATCAACTTTTAGTTCAGTTAGAACAAAAATGGTATTTTGTAGTGTGGAGATGGCATTACAATCACTGATGCTGATGTTTTATAAGCAATCACCATATACAAATGGGAAATGGCTCAAAACGCACTTCACAATGATTTATCCATAACTTCACTAATTCTCCACTGTTAAACAGTGATATCAGTGCTCTAACCATGTCAGACATCATTCGTGTCTTGGTTTCCTTCCACAGTTGTTAAGTTTGAGGGTTCATTTAAAGTGCTTTCTCTGGCAGAACAGCAGGCACATGGAGCTTGCAGTGATGAAATGTAGTGGTACAAGGACATGGAAGTACATTTAGGAAAGGGAAAATTCAAAATCTACTTCCCCACTGTCAGAAGCGCCACAGAAAATCAGTTTGAGACACCGATTTTCTTAAAGGAATTAGGATTTAGACATGCCACAATCATTAATATTGTCAATGCATAAAACAGCTCAGCAGTGTTTTATGTCTGAGAGGTTTATTTTTATGGCCTGTCACTGCCTTTACATGATGCAGGTACATGGCTCAGCCAGGTTTCAGGCACTGTTTGCAGGGGAAGGAAGAAGTTGGAGTGTTTCTGAAAAACTTTTTGGCATTAAAAGGAATATTTTTAGGGCTAAATGGGTGTCCTTCAAAAAAGAATAAGTCAGAAGGTTGCACCAGATTAAGAACTTAGCATTTTGAACATTGCTGGAAAAAATATTATAAAAGATGTTAACAAAAAGCTTGCAAAAAGGCAAAGTCTGAACTCTTATTCACTCTGCCAGGCAAGTTCACAGTCCTGTGGAGCAGGGCAGTGCAGTCTGGGGATACCCAATGCATGGCAGGAACCACACTGTACTGGGGAAATGGGAGCACTGCACTGGCAAAAGGGGTTCTGCCCAAAACCAAGAAAAGACCATCAGAGATTGTTTCCCCCATGAACTGTTCTGTGCCCCAGATATTGCTTCTTCAAAGCCTGCATTCAGAGCTGACAGCAGCACCTTCCTGTCATCTCTCCCTTCAGTGTCTGCAAAGGAATGCATTTTCCTCTGAGATGGTACTTATTGTCTGCTTCTCCCGGCAGAAAATATATGCACTTGTAGGGCGTGATTCCTCTTATCTACTACTGCTTGAGCAGAAGGATTACTTTTTGGTTACATAAGTCACCCCCCCAAAGGCTTGGTGGAGATCTATGTTTTCTGGGGCTTATATTGACCCATAAGATTTTTCTCCTTTTCCTCTTTCCAACATTTTTCTTCTTTTATTAGGCTGTAAAGACATACAATCTGAAAGGACAAGTTTTAGATTTAATTTTTGGCCTTTAGTCTTCTCCAACCTAAATGATTTCCGTGCTTTTAAAGGAACACAGAGCAACGGCTGACTGAAACTTGGTCCAGGTTCTGTGACCAGATGCTGGTTCTGTGTGAACCAGAGATGAGGAGATGCCTCATGAGCTCAACTCACCCACGCCATCCCAGAGGGAAGGTTCATGTTCTAGCTTTCATTTTCAGTGGTTGGCTATGGAAATGGAAGTGATTTTTCACAGCTTGTTCTACCCCACCAGCACAGCCCAGTTTCTTCCAGCTCCTGTCTGTTTTATGCTTGGTTGATAATAGTTGTTAAGTGTAAAATGTTGTATATTGAATTTTACCATTTCACAAATGGTATTTGTAGATGGAGCTAATAACAATCTTGGAACCAGGCAAAACAGGAGTGCAACCCATGCAGATAATGACAGACAACAGGGAGTATTGGGCGAACAGGGAGTAGAGGGCACTGATCTCTCAGGGGTTTCCAAGAGTGACTGGGGATTCTGCCTCCTTTCGAAACTCTCCCTCCTCCAGTCACTAACTGGAGGAAAGATAATGAGCTTTTGTAGTAGGCATGGAACTGCTAATAAAAGCTTGTCTTGCTGACATCCCTTTATTGAAATTATTACGTGTTCTTTTTCATGTTGAAGCAAGATTAAAACAACCCTAGGATATCACTGTTTTATTGGAGCCAGAAGTCTACACAGTGCCAGAAGAGACAAAAATCTAAACCAAATTCATACCTACAAGTTGGAGGTGAGGATTTAATCATCTTTTCCAACAGATACCATCAGACAAAGTGATCTTTTAAGAAGAGGCTGACTTTCTATTGACAGAGATGGACAGAGACATTGAATGATCTCAGTGCCAAAACTAAAAGAAGAATGTAGCTGGATCAGCAAAATGTCATGGCTAATAGTATCAAAAGCAACCAAAATAATTAAAAAGCAATAGGTCAGTCACATTGCCATACTCTGAAGACTGTAATAAATAATTAAAAATTCAAACCAACCCAGCCTCAGTATTATGGAAATCAAACTGGACTTTAGGGAAATTTTTTTGTGACTAGATGGTCAGACATAGGACCATCTTACCCTTCAACACACCCCCCAGTTTTTTTCCAAACTCTTAAGAAATGAAGGTTAAAGAGAAGGTGATAAGCCAAGATGATTCAGAGACAATGGTAATTTACTTATGATAACTGAATAATAGCAACACAATTCAAATCAGATAAAACACAATCACAAACAAGATGTAGGATTATCCATGTTGAAATAAAAGGATCAAACACTCACAGAGACATTGATTGCACTTGGGGGTATTTTGAATCTGGATCATGTAAAACTTTTGCATGAACTTAATTTATTCCCATTAGCTCGGAGAATGTAAATGGAGAAACTGCAGTACATCAAATTATATATGTGCCTAGATGGTTGCAGCATCAGACTGTAGGATGAATATGACCAACACAAGTTGAAATAATCAGCTAAAAGACAGTCAGAGAAGAGAGACAGGATATGAAAATAGTTAAAAGGCAACAGAAAAAGGCAGCAAAAACTTGTGCAGAAGTTTCAAAAAGGAGTTTTACTGTGTAACAAAAAGAGATCTTGATCAACTTGAAACAACTTTGTGGGACTGGAAGCTTACCTGGATTTTTGCTTTCTAAAAGTGACACTGTCAAACATTTTGAGTGCATTGTTATCTAATTATATTTTATAAAATAAGTTTGAAATGTGATTTTTATTTATTTTCCCCTTATTCAGTTCTGGAGACACAGAAATACAGGTATCTCATGAAGATGAAATACTGTCACTGACATCACTGATGACTTCCCAGCCACTTGGCCCTGCAGGCAGCAAGAGGAGCCACATTCATCCTATGGGTTGGAGCCATTGTTGGGGCGATATGTGCTGCCTCAACAATGTGCCCTGCCTCCTGTGGCCCCCCAAGTTAGGTGGGCCTCCCTGGCCATTTTGCTGTCTACAGTTAATTTCACATGATTAGGTGAAACAGAAAACCAAAATACAGAAAAATTCCCGTACCATAAGTCCTTACTCCAATAAGGAGATTGTACCTTACAGCTGGTCTTATTCAACAAAGCAGGTATGAAAGAAAGTAAGTGTCCCACTAAGACTGTCAAAGGAAAGTATATCAAAATCTTTTCTGATCCAGTTGGCTCATTAATCAGTTATTTTCTTAACAAATTCACCATTAACAGAATGATCCATTTCAAGATTGGTGCAAGAATCCAGTTTTAACAATTTGTCAGTAGAATGGAGGAGTTCAAAAATCTCTTGACCAAAATCATGAGTCATACCACTCTTAGTTTTGAATTAAACAGTGTAGAATATAAAAAGACATAGAACCAGATTTCATGTTTGTTGCAATGGCATCCATTCCAGTTATTCCACTGAATTCAGTTGAATTCCAAAGAATTCATGCTTTCTGCTGAAGCTGAATTTGGTTAGTAAATTTGATTGCTGGTAGACAGCACTGCATATTATTCTTACTGACACCTTGCACATTGTTTTCAGCTGTAGATCCCAAAATGTACACTGGACACTGAAGATCCTGCTTGTGACCTTGATGCCAGCAAACCCATAAAATATCAAGACTCATACAGAGGTTTTTGTGATGTTGGTAGGAATATGTATGTCTCAAAGCCGTAAGGGACAGGTGTCATAACAAACACAGTCAGCCAAGTTCACTGCTGCTGATGACCATGGTAAAATTTCAGCACAGATAAGATATGAGACTGGTGTAAGTGGTTCAAAAGGTAACATACTGATTCTGTACATGTTCTGAGTCAAAAGATCCTGTGAAGCTGAAACTAACAACTATGAGTGCAAGAAGACAATGTACAGATACCGATTAATCAAAACATTCCCTTCAACATCACCTTTATGTGCTATAACCTTTAGGAGTCCAGTGGAGGAGAAGGGTGTTGTTAGCATGAAAACGTCTGGAGAGGTCATGGTTCTGCTCTTTGGCATGCATCCCTTGCATCCCTCAGTTCTCCAGGCTTCTGCAAGTTTCTAACTTAAATAACTTGCTTTGGTAGCTATATAATGACTTCTTGCTTGTGCCCATCCATCCGGTTTACAGCTGCTATAGGACTTATACCAGACTTTAGATTTTTTTCAGCTGCTCTTTTTTTTTTTTTTAATTTTTTTTCCCCAAGAAATTGATTCATAGGGAAATACCTCCACACCTTTTCCCCCAGTCTAGCAATGTTATCCACAAATCAATTCTACTAACTTGTGATTGCAATTTATTTAAAGCAAAATGATTGGTTGGAGTTTTGATTCAGAGAAAAGTATAAGATAGGGAAAAATCTGATGTCCTGCCAATAAACATCAACCAATGCTGTAACTACGTAAAGAGAATCAGAAAAGAGTGGTACCACTGCTGCAGTTTGTCCCAAAACATATGTAGCAAGATATAGTCATCCTAAAAAAAAAGTTTTACTTTTCTTTTTCCAGAAAAGGATTTCAGAAAAGATGCTTGCTGCAAGCAAAGCTAATAAGTTGCTCTGTTAGCACTGAGATTTACAAAAATTGATTTCCTATTGCATTGTGTCTTCTGACTGGATCCTATGGTGTCTAGTAGGGCTCAAGGAAGTAGCAGAGTGTATGTGGGGGTTGGGGTGTTTTTCCGCTCTCAGTATCTTCTCTGGCATCTCTTGGTGGGCACAAGCGGCCTGCAGCTGCCTTCTCAGACAGGGCACTGGAAAGGTCTGTCCCTTCTGCCATTTGCTTCTCTGCATGAAACATTTAGGAAGAAGAATGGCTTTGAACATTGTGCACTTCTGTTGGGTTAAGCTGAAAGTGCTCATGAGTTCAGGAGGAAGGTGGGACAGAGGGGCAATGGTACCTCTGTCTTTTCCACCCACAGGAACACAGTTTGTGAAAAACCAGCACGACTGTGCAAGCCCTTTTTTCTTAAGAAAGCTAGATTCAAAAATTCCCATTGACTTTGCAGAGCTCTAAGCCAGGATTATTGCTAGATATCCCCATGGTGTCAGCTGGGTTGATAACCAGAATTACACTGAAAGTTAGGCTAAAAGCATTGAGCATCATATGCTGGGTGTCTTACATGGCGTGTTATCCTTGTGATATATAACAAGCATTTCCAGGCTATGCAGGACAAACCTGCAGGGCATTGCAAGGACACAAAGGATAGTGGGGCTGAGGAGGTGGGCTGTATAAACCTGGTGTAGAGGAGATCATCCCAGTTGTAGTTTTCATATCCAGCTGACACAAGAACCAGGGAGAAAATAATCCCTTTGGATCAGCAGACAGAGGAAAAGCACGTGGCTCAATGGGTTAAGGTATAGGCGAGTACGAGCCTGGCCCAGAGGGTGGTGAATGAATGAGCTTCCTCCCCCTCTCCGTTCCAGCAGAGATCAGGATTCCTTTCCCAGCCCGCCCCCGGGATTCCTTCGGCAGGAGGAAAAGGGAGAAAAGCAAGCCCTTTCTCTCCATGGGGCGCAGCAGGGACACGGAGCAGCGCTCCCCGCCCGCGCTTCCCCTCCGCACCCCTGTGCTGGCTTCTGGGTGCTGCAGACATAAGTTGAGGGTTGCTCTTACGAAATGAAAAAAACATTTGCAGGACTTTTTCTTCCCTTGAGGGCAAAGACAGAATCTAGGTGAGGAAAGGCACACGACTGAGATTTGCTGTTTAACATTGTCTGTTAAACAGAAAGATGAATTGAGACCCCTTTGAAAATGTGGTTCTTATCTTTCTTTGAGCAGAATAAATAAGGTGACTGCAGCTAATATTACTTTTCTAACCCTGTCACCTGGGGGTTTCAGCACATTTTGTGAACTTTCTTCACTTACCTCTCTTGGAACGCATCTCTGATGATGGCAAGTACTACTTTCTTCATTTTGGAGGGGGGAGCTCTAAGTGCTGATGAAAGGTTTTGCCCAAATACTTCAGGAAACCTGTAGCAGAAAGAGGAAGCAGAATAATTTGAAAAATCAGTCCTTTCACATTTGTGTCATTGTTTCATTTTAATTCAAATAACTTCAAAGATTTGCATTGCAACAGACATTTTCTGGGGCATTTTCTAACATCCTGAGCCCACTGAAGTGTACTGAGCCCACTGAAGTGTACTGAGCCCACTGAAGTCAAAGGACCATCCTTAGACTAAGTTGCTGTGTGAACTTATCCTCATCTGGCTTATGATCAATAGCCCACCATAACACTGGGGCCAAGAGTTTATAAACATTAATCTTGACTCAGAACTATTTAGGATCATTGACCAACCTTACAGAAAGTCAGTGTATGGCTCTGTAAATTAAAAACATTATCTTCTTCACATAATTTAAAATATCCTTTAACCTTTCCTGGGGAAGAAGAGGTCTTAGCACAGTGGACATAGTTGGAAATGCATTTCTTTCTGGCATGTTCTGTCTTCTTTGTCAGTAAATTCTACTGTGGTGCACAGTTCATGAAAAAGTAGACCTGGGTTTTGGTTTTCCTTTTTTTTTTTTTTCATTTGGAGAACGATTGACAGTGTGGCGTGCTGGCCAACAGCCAGGCATACAAGCCATTCTTTGTTGGTTGCATGTGTACCCACATGTTTTGAAACAAATTAGAGGGATGAGTGTGAGCAGAGTCACAGATTTGCTCTTTGGATCCAATGGTGGAAGCAACTGTATGCAAGTATTTGTGACTTTCTCAAGAGTTTTTGGTGCTGTTGTAAACACTTTCAATTTAAACCTAGGTCATAGACCAATATCTTCTTAGAGGCATACTCATGGCTTATCTGGAGATGCATTTGTGTCCCTTAGCTACATGTTTACAAGAGTCCATTTTGTGTCAAAATATTCCGAAAGACCAGCTTGGATATGCTTCTGCCTGTCAGCCAGAAAACAATCTTCTTTCTTCCCCTACCCCTTCCACTCCCTTCTTCCCTCTCCACAGCATATTCTGGATAAAATTGGTGCTGAGACTCATGGGGAAAAAAAGAACAAAAAATGGTAAAAATAATAATCTGGGTAATAACTGCGTAGCAGTTTCTTCTACTGCAGTCATTTCAATGTATTGGCTGGGCTTGATATCCCTTTCTCTTCAGCTGGTTCCCTGAAGAAGGCTGGGATGCCATTTTCCCTGGGATGGGACACCATCCTGTCAGGCAAGTGACAGTACTGGTCAACACGAAACCGTGTGCGAGCTGAGGGACCCAAGTGCTGGGAGATGGTGTCATGGCTCACTTTCTGTTCTGTTCCTTGCTCCAGCAAAGAGGATCACTGGGGGGAGTAAAGGAAAAGAGATCCTGGCACTGACCTGCAGTTATGGAAGGAAGGAAGAAGCTTCAGGGGATGCATTCCCAAAATGTCTGGTTTGGCATGTTTGACTCTATGGGTGCAGCTTCATGGACGATGGGACAGTTGCATCTGTTTACACCAGAGATATTTTTGGACTAAAAGACAGAAAGAAGCAAATCTCAGGGAACCAGAATTCTAGAGACAGAATTACAGATACTACTGAATCCCCAATGTATTTTTAAACTTCATTTTAAAGGGAAAACAATGGGAAAAAAGCCTCAAAGGCACATATTTAAGTGTTAGTTTCAAAGTAATACCTCCTCAGAGACCTGACTTTATCACTACTGAAAGGAGAAAGCAGAAAATGGAATTGTTTTTGTTGTTCTATCATGTTTATGACATGACAAAAACGTAGAGTTCTTCTGCCTTCTGCTTTTCACCTTGTTGAACTGCTGTCAGAGTTCTGTAAATCGTTTGCACCATAAACAAGCTTTGTGAGTGAAAGGGCAAGTGCTGAGAAAAGCCAAAGGCAGAGATTTTATACTGAATTTTTTCTTACAGAGATAACTGACTTCAGCATGGACCAGCTTCACCTAGATCTGGGAAGAAAAGCAAAGCATCATTGAAGGCAACAGCATAATGAAGCTCAAGCAACAGGAAATGGGCTGACTCTGAATGTGTTGGTTTTATTCTTAGACAAAGAGCAAGATAATTGCGACTGAGAGGATTTGGTTTTGAGCAGGAGCTACTGCCTTGTTTCTCCTTAGCATTTCAGCCACTGATGTGGAAAGATTGACATCCCTTACACAGGAGTACTGCCTGGAAGCTGCCTGCTGTTGTGATGCCCTGACTGTTACTAATTGCAGTGTAAAGTTTGGAGGACTATCTGTCCACGTGCACCAGTGATGGGATATGAAGACAGGAGGAGAAGAGGATGCATTTTGCTTGCACATGTGGCTATTGCAGTGTCAGGATCCAGCACAGCAGGCAGTTCTGCTCCTTTGGCAGAGAGCCATCACGCAGGAGAAAGGCATTGGCGCGGTTCACAGCATGGCAATGACAGGCTGGGATAACCTGGTCCCATGGGGAACACTTGTTGTTTCAGTGCAAAGTGAGAGGCTTAGCAGGGGAATGTGCTTCTGTTCTATTTTGCAAAGTCTTGCTGCAGAAGCACGGGAAGGAGGCTGGAGAGAAAGGGTCACACAAATAAATGCATCTTCAGCTCACTGAAGACTGCATAAATTCAGTTTGTTCCCAGTGTCCTCTTTGCAAATATGGTACCCCAGAGAGATGAGAATAGTATTTAAGGAGATTGAGAGCCATTATTGATCTTACATTACATGGGTAAACCCAAATCCACCTCTGCTGGAGCCCACTAAATCCAGGCACATCTCATGCAAATACCTGTAGACTAAGTTCAGCTTGTGCTTCCAAGGGAAAAATTTGTGCGATTGGTCTCTTCAGTAGTTCAAGGTGCAAAAACCTTTCTGTCTTACATGCTTAGCTCTGCTTTGCTTGTTACATCTGGGACCTTTTAGAAGAGCATATGACACAGTCCAGTACTAATTTCTTTGAACATATTTTTTTTTCTTCCCAATTTGCTACTACCCTTTCACCACTGCTTCAGTATGTCTACACGGTTTATGCAATGGGGGGCTTAATGTAACCATGAACTCTTAAAAATATCACAATATCAATAATTGACAATAAAAAGCACAAATGCATATCTTAGAAATGAATAAAAAAGACGCAGAGCCTGGGTTTAACTGATGTTATGAAGTCTCAGAGAGCTGTGCTCTGCTGGGTGCTCTTGGCTGGGTATTCTGCCTATGGAGGGCTTAACATTTTTGACACCAGGGATTCTCCATGTAAATCTACTTTGAATATGGAACTCAGATGTATTATCTGGTGTTTTTACTTCCTTACTGGGGAAGAAATTGAGGAAGGGCTGGGAGAGGCTCCTCCACCTGAAACAGGTTAATGATAGAAACTTGTCTTCTACTAATGGGAAATTCAAATAGAGATCATCAGGGCAAAAAAGTGGATTTGGCCTAGGGAAAACCCATTTTTCCTATCTAGTCCAGAAGGGGAGAAAAACAAGTTATAGATATGTGTCTGATGACACTGATAAGAAGTTCACACAATTAAAGGATATACAGGTTATTATAGAAAGGATTTCTCAGGAGATGTTGGGGAAACACAGGTGAAAAACTGACCAAGCATGTCCTGCCCACCAGCCAGGAAGGCACTGTGGTCTGGAAGATGTCAGAGGCAGAGAGGGAGACCAAAAGGATCTGGTTTTAGCAGTATGTCTCTTCAAAGCAATGGACAAGGAGAGGAGGAAAGAGACCAGAAGAGGAGAGAGGAATCATAAAGATTTATATTCTTTAGATCTGTGCGTTTCTATGTCACTAAAGACAAGACAGTGTGATTCTGAAACTCCTGATTATTTCATCTCAGATGGCTGTCTAAGGTACATGGCACGAATTCTTTCCTGGAGATGCTTGCTTCTCACCATGGACCGCATATGGAGTCTTGGTAGAAGGAACCTTTCCTTCAATACTCCTAATTTTTGTCTCCGAATAACAAGCTTGTGGTTTTCCTAAGTGAAACTGGCAGTCTGAATCTTGTCCCCAGCGTGCTTCTTAATTACACTGTAGCTGTTAAGCTGTAGAGATGCTCCTTGAAGAATGGTCTGAAAATAAAGCTAAGAATAAACTCAGGTGCCTTGCTGAAGCAGCACCTAAGCACTAATTTTTAAAGGCAAGACCCCAGACACCTTTGTCTGAGCCTCTAACTAACTGTGAGGTGTGTGATGACCATGGAAAGGAAATAATATGCATTTAGGGGATAAGAAGTTAAATTACGATTGGCACTAGCAATCTTTGGATCCCACATGGCTTGAGAATGCTCTGATGATTTCATTGATATCCACTTCATTCAAACAGGCATCAAAAGTGCCATTACATCCTGTTTCCAGGAGTTGTGACTCACTCCAAAGGGAGAGCTCAGCTCAAGCCCAGGGTCAATTCTGCAGCCACTGGTAGTGCTAAGGAAAGTCTGGCAGGAGATTAGACAGAAATGTACATTCAATAAAATCAAAAGGATTTTGTCTCCCTAAAGGTTTGGAAGAAATGAGTTTATAGATAACTGTTTGCCCTATGGACATCATTCTTTAACTTTCACTGAGGCAGCACATGCTGTTATCCTATAGACATCCAACAAAGCAAATGATAAGGAATAGATGATTTTCCTGGCCAGTTCTATAGCACATTTAATACTTTTTTAAGGATAGATCTTCTATGAAACTTGTATCAACTTCAAGGTTATTTTTAATGGCTTTAGAGTTTGCCAGCTACTAATGGTATTTCTTTGGAAGCCTCCAAAACCATCCCAAACCTCCACTTTCAGACTTTCATTTAATTGTCTGTCTAAGAGATTGTAACTTTGAAGACAAAGTCCCATAGCTTCGATCTTCTTTATCCTTCTTTGACTTAGCTTGACATTTGGATTTTTCTGTGTCACCCTTATGCAACTGAATTACAAGCATTTTCTTTTAGAATCAATATCTTTGATAATTTTCTACATGGCTTAAAACTCAGAAATTAATTGATAACATAATCTTTTTAAAGCCAAGTAAAAGATTAAAAGTTAGAAAGTTTCTTAGTGAGCAATAGAGTAATTCTTAAATATTTTTTGCTTCCTTGCCTAGTCTCGCCTTGCCTTCTTCCCTTGCTTTTCCCTCTCCTAGACAAGGTGTACTGAACCCTTAACAGAAACATATCATGCCAGTGACTAGGTGTTTTCAATTAATTTTTTTCTTGGAGATTTTTTTGGGACTTCCATTTGCAAGTTGATCTGAAAACTTTATTTTGATTTAGAAATGCTGAATTGACTTTCTGAAAATCCCCCTTTATCATTACAGAGACATTATTAGCTAACCATCTTTTAAAAAGACATTTCTTACTCCAAAACTCTGATACTCTGCATTACTTTCAGGAATAGATTTCATACTCCTTTCACTGTTTGAATTTTATCTTCTTTGCAGAAAGAACAGAATAAAAGACTTGCAATAAGCAGTGTACTTGGTGATTTTTTTTTCCTTTTGGGATTACCTGCGAACAAAGCTATCAGAAATGAAAAGATAAGTGGATTATTACTGGTCACCAGGCTACGTGGCACCACATCTCATGGGGCCACCAGCACAAATCAGCTGCTGCTTTACAGCGTATTTCTAACTGGAACATTGGGTGGTTCCCCCTCAGTACAGCCGAGCAGCAGCTGAGATCACTCACCACTGAGGGTGTTTGGTGTGGAGGGACCAGGCTGGCCTGCTTTGAGTGTCTCTGTCACAAATTCGTGCGTATGCTGAACTTTGTGAACTTCTCTTGCTGCTGCCCATGGTTGTGACAGGACAGACCATGGAAACTTTATGGGAGCTGCTTCTTTGTGAAGTGTGAGATGTTGACACGGTGAAGCAGCATTGATACAGTAAAGCATCCAGTGGTTGTCACTTGGGGAGCATTTCCTGTGACACAGACAGCAGCTGGACAGAGGTGATTGATTTATGGCAGACTTGGACTGATATGATGAAACACTGTGGCCACTGCTTCTTGGTGGAGTCAGAGAAAATAATGGGGTGAGGTTAATTCATATCATCCCACAGAACCAGAATAAGAACACCAGGATTTGCAAGCGAAGCAAGGGGCCTTCGTGACAGTGACTGGTTTGCAGAGCTTGCCCTGAATCTGTTCCCACAACAGCTGTCTGAAGAAATGGATGGAGCAAGGTTTTGGCACTTGCTTTCATATTTGGGATCCTTAAATTGCTGATTAGTTGTATTTCAGGTGCCTCTCTGCTGTCAAGAAGAACTTTGGGCTACACGCACTAGCAGTCTTTGAGGAGAAGAAGGTACTGAAAGCAAGACAGTGCTGTAGGCAGCCAACTAACTTGGCCAGTGACATATTTATGCTTTAGATGATGTGCCCTGTATGTTTGCTAGGTTCAAGCAGAGTATTTTTATTTGGCATTGTCTCTGCACACTGTAAGTTATCAGTTTGCAGGTCTGGTACAGGTAAGCAGAGCTTGTCTGCCCCCATCACTGTGGGTATATGTGGAGAGGGAAGGAAGCAAAGAGCTCCTTGCAAGTCAGGGTAAACACCATGTGATGCATTAAGGTGAAACCTACATAGTTTGAACTGTTTTAATCAATTTTTAATCAGCTTTAACTACACAACAGCAATTTATTACAGAGGTTATGTGATTATAGACTTACTGAGATTTTACTTGTTGGCTTACCATAGTTTTTATGGGCTTATGATGATTTTAGGTTTTATGTGCTAATGACATTTTCCAACTTTGCTAAATGCTTATCTGTACAATGTCCCTGTTACCCTTGTCTTGGCAGAAGAGAACATTGCTACAGGATGTCCCATTTATTAATCAAATACTCAAATCAGGGAAAAAAAATTTAACATGCATTACAGAATTTTTATAAATGCAGAATTAGTGATATTTCACAAACACTGTGCAAATGCACACACCTGTAGCCACATGTGCTTGCATAACATATTCAATACTGTAAAAGGATAGGAAGCTCTAAGCCCTGAGCATCCAAGTGCTCCATCTCCAAAGTGCATTTGTTCCTGCAAAAGTTGCCAGGCTGGTAAGGCTTCTGCAGTGGTGGAGTGAACCCTTGATGTCAGTTGTCACCGGAAGTTCTTGGTTTTTCCACCTCTGCTACCAACAGAAGAGCTTCTCCAACCACAGGGAGCAGGACAGAAGGGTTCTGCATGCTCAGGGACAACTTCTGAGGTTTTGTCAACTGGATAGCTTATTGGTGACTTGATAACTCTTGGGACAGCACCAATATGGTCCTGGTATGAGGAAACTGCCCAGAGGCTTTATGAACATCCTGCTGATACCAAGGAACACAGAGAACTGAAAGCCTAACTAAGGCAAAGCAGTAAAACCAAAGGAAAAGTGGAGTTTCTCAAAGATGTGGATACTTCTGTAGATCATGCCATAATTGCAGCACCAGTAGTATTCACATCACAGTACCTTGAATCTGACTGAGCTGATCAGGGACTGGCACAGACAGGGGTGGGGTGGAGGGGATACAAGGCAGCAAGTAGCATGGGGTGTGTGTATGGAGAACTACAGGTATGGTAGTTAAGGATTTTATAGACTGGACTCTAATAATCCCTAATGACACTCTCTGAGATTTGCCCACAATTTTTTTGTGTGGACTCTTCCTTGCCCCCAAAGCAAACCCTCTGGTTTGAGTACAACCATCCCTCCACTCTCCACAGCAAGTTTAAAAGTTTTGAGGGGAGGTTGGGGGCCTCTCTGCATGCCACAACACTTGGAAAACTGATACTTCCATTTCAAAATGAACTTTATGAAGGGACCAATCTAATCTACCTAAACCATGAAGCTCTCCACTGCCTAAGGAGAGTGTCAGTAGGAGGATGGCACAGTATGTCTGAGGACAGTTTGGAGTGATCTTGCAATTCAGGACGTTATCTATTCCAGGCTTCCCTTGTGCTAGTCTAGATACAGGCAAAAGATGCCACGGGCTGTTGTGAGCAGAAAGGTTATCCTGGCTTTGCTGCTTGCTTTGCCTGTGTCACAGCCCGAGAGAAGCCAGCAGGCTGCTGCTGAGAGTGAGATCAAATAGAGATGGCCACGGCAGGGGACAGCAGCAGCCAGCCCAGCTCTGCAGATCTCCCCCCAGGCTCCTTGTCCCAGCTCCATTCCTTCTTCCTTCCCTCCTGGTCCTGGGGCAAGAGCTGCCCCAGATGTTCTCTGCCTGGTAGGGAAACCCCACTGTGTCAGTGGCACTGTGACCCTTTGGGCTGGCTTTGGCTCTGGGTTTCTCTACGCTTTGCTGGGTGGAAGGCTCCCAGAAAGCAGTTCAAAGATCCGGGAAATAACCATCAAACAAACAAATTTGCCTTACTGGTCAGCACTGCATTTTTGTCTTCTGTTTCTCTGTTCAGTGTTATAAGGAAATAAAACATGAATTAGTCTTGTAAACCAGCATTAATGTGAACTCCATCATCTGTTTCAATCACTCAGACTACTAAGGTTGGCTTTTAGGGTGATTCTTGTGTCAGAGATGAGAAAGTTACACAATAGACATTAGAGAATCACTTTAAAAAACCTCCACAATCCTGCATTGAAATCCCATCCAGTAAGGCAGAGAACCAGCCCTCGCCTGGCTGAGACGCAGTCACATGAGTGTCCAAAACAATGAACACACAGTGTCGACAGCTGAGGCCATTGAACTTTATGTCACTTCCCAACTGCAGCATTTCTCATAATTTATGGTTATACTCGCCTTTCAACCTTTAAAACCTTTTCCCAAGTATTTGCAGCATTCTCACATAAATATTGCTACAATAAGTAACATCAACATTTAGTAGCTGTTTTTCAAGAATAACCGTGTGACACTATTATGGCATTCCATTAAACCAGCTGCAATGTGGGGAAGGTCTAAATCAAATCATGGCCACTAAAGGTAACATTTACACGTATACAAGGGAACAATGGATGGGAAAAGTTTATCCTGTGTTTCAAGACTTAAATGACAGTTCTGTCTCCTTTCATGGTTATGCAAGATGTCTCTCTTTGGTGAAATGACCCAGACTGGACACAGACAGCAGCTTACATTCCAGTGCTATCTGTTACCTCCTCAGGAAAAGTTGCAATTACAAAATCTATGATTTGGTCTATTTATTTATTGTGGTATTTTTAGGAAGAAAACCTTATTTCAAAGGAACAGAGAATGTTGTCTTTTCATTAAATCTATCAAATGTTGTAAAGTGATTAGTAAAAAAAATTCCTTGCCTTGCCAGAATTGTTCACTGTCCAAAATGCATGGCAATGACTAAATGTAAATGACAGATAGTTAGCTTGCATATAGATACGTGCTTAATTGCCTTCATCCCTCCTGTCTGAAGAATGCACTTAAGCATATGCTCATTTAAACACATATGGTTCATTTCTGTTTAGGTCAACAGGATTTGAGCACATGCTTAAACATAAGCAAATGCTTAAGTGCTCCTCTTGAATAGGGAAGTTTTTCTGGGGCAAAGCCAAAAAAATACTCTTTTGTAATATTTCTTCTTACCTTAGCCTGCCTCTTGCTCCAGCTGCACTGTTGGAATACTCCTTCTCCTCCTTCCCAAAAACCAGCTTACTTTCCCTCCTCATTTCCCCCGGGGCGGATGTCAGATACACACAAACCCCATCATTCTGCCAGCTAACCCTGTAAATCGGGACTGGTAGAACTGCCCATCGTGGAAAGAGGTGAAGGGCAGGGAGGCAGAGGTCTGTAGAGGAACAGAAGGGCAGCTACCCTGAGGAATGCACAGTCTTCCCTGAACACGGCAAGCATCGGCAATGCATGAGGCTGCTGAGGGGGCGAGAGAAGTCAGCAGCACCCCGTTTGCGCCCAGCCCGCCCTCCCGCAGGTGCAGGGACTGGGTGCAGTGTGAGAGGGACACTGTTCGCACACGGCCCCAGCCGCTGCAGCCTGTCCCTCTGCATCCGGCAGAGCTGGGTGATTTCAAATCGCTTTGCTATAACTTTTGCCTGCATCCTGCCCCCTCCCCGTGCCAGCCTTCTCGTCTCGCTGCGGGCTGCGGCGGTGGCTGGATCAGCTGGAGTGCCTCTGCTTGGAGGTGTATGTGGGTGCTTCGCTGCCGGCACCCGAGGCTCAGCTGTGGAGCTGTGTGGGTTCCCTGCAGGAGAAACATCAAACCTCATGGCAGTGTCCAAACCTTGCCAGCAAATCACAGAGCGATGCAGGGCTTGATTCCTGTTCTCCAGCGGGCTGCAGAGCCTGCCCAGCTGCTGCGGCAGGTGTCGTCTGGCTGGGCGGTGAAACCCCTGTACAAACACGTGCTTGCGAGAGCCTGCAGCGTTCAGGGCTCTTTTCAGTTGCACTTCGGAGCTGTATCAGTTGTGCGTTATCAGCTTAATTAAGATAAGGATATGGAGTTTATGCTATATTCCCGTAAATGACAGGGCAGGGATATGAATGATTTATACGGCGTTAATTGTACTTGCGAAGCTTGGGTCTGTCAATATGCATTAATAAAACCATCATTTGAATCCAAGTAAGGGAATGAAAGTACAAACCTTTTTCCTCAAGAACTTTCAAAATTCTGCTGTTTGCAAAAACAACCAATATGCAATGAGCAAAAAGTTCAAAGGGTCAGAGACTGGGCCGCCTGGGCAATAATTATTAAAAACACATCCAAAGGCAACTTTAGGGAGTGAATTTGATTCAGTGAAAGAAACCTGGTTCCTCTCCCTGCCCTGCAGGTAATGTGTTTGCCTGTGAGGCAGCAGATTATTTGTTCTTTTTTTTTTTTCCCTGCCACCGAACTAAAGAATGCATTGTGGGAAAACCGTCCTGACACATGACACTGTGCAAAGGAGGATCACAGCGTGAGGCAGCATCAAGGGGCTTACTTGGTCTTGATGCACTCTTGCACAGCATGGGGCTCCAGAGATGAGTGTCTCTTCCAACGAAAGCACTGGTGCAATTTGCACAACTCTCATGAGAGCGCACGGTGAAGCTGCTCTCAAAGCCCTCATGTAAACAGGGCTGGGGAAAGAAAAGGGAGAGTAAAAGAGCCTGCACCATGCACGGGAAAAAGCACAAAAGGAGATGGTTCAAAAGAGCCTGAGCTAAGGAGGAGGGGAGTTGTGAGGGGTGCGAGGATGGGGTGGGGAGGGGAAGGGGCAGAAAATTAAATCCAAATATTAGAAGCAGAAGGGAAAGTCTAAGTAATGAAATGGAACAGTGAGCACCACAGTGACGGGAGCAGTCACAAGAAGTGAAGTACGGGAAGACACTGGATGGCAATGCACAACTAGAGATTTAGCTTTCAAGGCAAAACCACAGCTGAGATGCGCTCTGAAGACTGTGCCTCAGATATCCAGCCCTTAAACTTCTTCAAAATCTCCTAAGTTCAGATAATAAGTTTGCATAAAGAGAGAGAGAGAGGGGAAGAGAAAAAATAAAGGCGGCTGTAAGTGCTCCTCACTAGCCTGTCTCTGAGCAACAGGCCCTCCTGTACTCACTCTCCCTTGTTGCTCCTGCTTATCATAATATGCCACTTTTGCGCATCAAATTTACATTTCAAAAAATGCTGTATCGCTGCTCTAAAATTAATTATTAATCTTTCATCAGTCCCTTCCATAGATACATTTTTAACTTTGATTTTGCTACCCGTTTGGGGGAGGGATGGGAGAAGGGGGTGGGGGAGAGAAGATCCTTTAATCTTGTCACTTTTCTGTGGGGTTCTCCTCTCGTGTGCTGCTACTTCCAGGCCTGCATGTCCCCTAAGTGCTCTGGAGGTACAACTTTAGTTTTTCTGCTTGCTTGGAAAAGAATCTTCCCACACTTTTGAGAGCATGAATATTTTCACCCTGCAGAGTGCAACGCAGAGAAGCGCCTTCTCCTCTTGTTTGACCTGGCATTTCAGCCTCAGTAAAGTGAAGCTGTACAGATAAATTGAGCCCCAGGCTAAAGAGCTGGGTGGATTATACACCCATGCAAGGGAAAGAGATCTGGGTGGGGTTTATAGGGCCTACCTAGAGTGCAGTATGGACTTATTCATCAATCAGCTCATCACAGTGACTTGTAGGTCTGAACTTTGGTTATTTACTGTTCATGGTAAGCAAGTATTGGAAATGCAGCCATTTGCTCTTAGTTTATTGAAGACTAAGTCCTTCTCTTGCCTGAAGTGTAAAAGAAAGAGGAGCGAAGAGGGAACTATGTGTATCAGATGGATACTGGAGAGATGTGAGCTGCTGGCAAACGCCATAGTTGAATCACCCCTGGTCTGGAGTCATGGCAAATGCTACAATCTGCCTGAAGGAGGGTGAAAGGGCACATCACATAAGATGCAGTTATGATGAGATGCTTTACGGGTTACAGAATAAACACATTTCTTTTTACCTCTATGCTGTGAATATACTGATCAGTGGCTTCATAGTCAAATGCACGCTTGTGTAGGTGTCCACACACACACAGACACAGAGACACACACACACACACACGTGTGCTTTTACTCACCCCTTCCCCCAGAAATATGCCATCTGGACGTTCACGAAACTGAAGTGCTGTGTGTAGGCTGCTTCCTCGAACTGCGGTGGAAAGACTTGACGTACCCCATCATATTCACTGCATTTTGCTCAAAAGGGACAAAAAATTATCACATTGGAAGACAGATGTCAACACAACATGGCATCTAGTTAAAGGCCAAATTCTCCCAGTTATAAACAACAATACTTTACATTGCACTTTTTATCTTTCTACTCACATGTACAGTACAGAATGTGTACTCTTTTCAGAAGCTCCTGTCCTGTGAGTTGCTGGGTCTATGTGTGGGTGAATGTCTCTCAGGATGTTGGACTTAATCAGAGGTGAATTTGGATCAATAGACTATCACTTACTAGAAAATCAGATAAAGTAGTGGGTAAAAAGAAAGCTAAAAATTCAGAGCAAAACACACTATGCTTGTTTTCCAGACCCACATCCCCTGCATGTTTCTTTCCCAGTTGTACTTGCCCAGATTATGAATTTATCCCCATGGTTGTCACCTCCAGACTGTGCCTAGGTTATGCAGCCCTCTCAGATAAAAATCTGCAGTGCAAACCAGCAGATCCACTTTGAAGGCTGCATGCAGTAACACTTTCATCTGGGCTACACTTCACCAGTAATAAATTAGCATTCACATGGATGCAGCCAATAGCTCTCACAGCACACCTCTACATAAACATTATCCCCTCTGCCTTTCACAGATGGAGAGACCCAGCCAGCAAAGTTGCTGGAGGTGAAGAGGGAGTCAGAAGCAGCTCTGGATCAAAACTGAAGCCTTGCTCAATCACACCTTTTTTCTCCATCTTCTAGACAGCATCTGAATACAGCTGCACATCTCTATGTGATTTATTCTGTGTAATAACATGGACTTTTTTTTCAAAGCAGACTTTGATTTCATTTTGTTGACACTAGTTGTGCATATATGTGTAATTATGTAGGATTATCAGTGAGCTACAGAAGGCCCACTTTGTGTATTATGCCTCTACAAACCACTGAAAATTAAGTGCCATGATTCTCCTTGCAGATTCTCATTTAGGGGATGCAAAGTGAGAGTGAGTAACTGTAAGCATAGCTCATGTTTCATAAAAATAAACAATGCTTATGCGGATGTGTGACAGATGTTACACCTTGTTGAGTGCATTGAATTCCTTATAGCCAAATAAAAAAAGCAAGATCACACAGGCTTCAGAGTAAGTGTGGTTTCAGCAGGAATGCAGCTCTTGGAAAAATCCAGTACTGGCCTTGGGAAATGCCCCTTTTTATTCACCTAAGAGCTGAATAATGTTCATGGCTGAAAATGCTAAGGATTCTTAATTGTGCACAGTCTCTCCTCAATCAAAATACAGGCTTCACTTTTCACTGAGTTACCCTCTCTGCCTGCCCAGCCTGCCAGCCTAACTGACAAGCTGCGTGTGTCAGAAGGAGGTAAAAAGAGTTTCTTACCTCTCAGAGCATTTTCTTTCCCTTTGAAATGTTACAATAGTTGTTTTTTTATTTCATCTCAGATTCTTTCTAAGGGTTAATCTTGGGCAATTTTTTTTCAACTGGTCTAGGAGATTCTCTTGATTGTTTTCTTTTCTTTGTTGCTGGGGACAGGCCTTTTCAGTAGAGTGGTGTTATAACATCTTTTGATGAATAAAAAGTATGGTTGGTGTGGGCAGGACAAAAAAGGGAAGGCATTAGGTCTTCAACACTTGAGACAGGAGTCTCCTGAGAACACATAAGCAGATCAGAAGCACTTATCCCATACGTCATAGCTATGCAACACCGCTCTCCCTAGCTAGAAGTATGTCCAGGACCAGGACATCCTTCCTCACCCACGTTCCCCTTTTTGCACCATGGGCCTGTGTAAAGACTTCTGACCAGTAATACCTTTCCCCACTCACTGCTCGTCCCTCCAGTGTGTGCTGTGAAGAGATCATTTAGCTCCTTGTTCCTGCTCCTGTCTTTGCAGTGGGACAAGGTTCCAACCCTGCAAGTGACTTTTCTCACCTCTGACCCCAGTGGTCTGTGGCCAGCCTGAGCCCCACTCCTCAGGCAAAGGAGACACTGGCCTTGTGCTCATCAGGCTCCGCTGATGGCTGTTAGCCAGTCCCACACTTGCTGATCAATGCTCATCCAGAGCTGGGGGTGGGGTGAGCTACCCATCTGTGGGGAAAGGGCCATTGCCCAAAGCTGGCTGCCTGAAGTATCAAAAAGCACTGCCCTACTCAGTGCCCTGCTGCATGGGGAGCTCGGCAGCTGCAGAAAGCCTTGTGGTGCCAGCAGCTGCATCTCCAGGAGAGCAGTGAGGGAAACGTAGCGCCCTTCTGCAGCTCCTTGCTGTTTCATCCTCCCCATCCTTCACCACACTCTGAGCTATGCTTCGCAGCACTTCTAATTACAAAGTGAAGCCATTACAAAAACCTTGGACCAAAATAGAGTGGAAGTCACAGCAGCAGGGTATATGAGGGCAACCGACCTAGGAAAGGCAGAGGCACAGGGGCAAGCTTTGGGAAACTGGAGTGCAAAACTGCAGCATGTCTGTAGTCTCTGAGAAAAAAGACAGCCAAGTGTTTCCTCCCCAATGGACACTGGGCAGCTCACCTGAAAGTCCAGCAAATTATCTAGGAGGTTTCTGCATGAAAATAATTTCAGTGGAGCTGACACTTTGCAAGCTCACGTCCTAGCTGATAAGGTCGGCATCTTCTTTGGCTCACACACTTGCCAAGCTATTTGTAAAGGTGGGCCCGTACACTGAGGTTAAAAGGATGCGTTAATTAGAGGACCGAATCTTAAAGCCTGGGGACAAAAGAGCATTGTCAAACTCACATGCCCCCTTTGGTGCAATCAGCCTTGGCAAATGACATCCAATTGGATTTAAAGGGATCCAGAAGTGCAGACAAATTCCTTGCATCCAACTCTCCTTCCAGGCTTGGTACTGAGGTCATTATTGCAGGGCAGCAGCACTGGAAAAGGCCTATGGTCTTTGCCCTCTTCCTATAAGCATCTTTTAGATCAAAGTTTTTCTTTTTTTTTTTTTGCCTCTGTGGAGAATTAGGAAGAGGAAATATTCCTTATTTTGAAATTCTTACCTGTGAGAGAGTTTGGATGGTTGGAGAAAATGTATCGAAGGTATCTCACATCTGTACATCCCAAAGAAGTGAAACTTCATCTCTCTGCATCCCACTCCTCTCTCAATTTGTACCGTGCTGCAGAAAATGCTGCAATGAGCCCAATGGTTGGGAATGCTTCCCTGACTGTTGTGGAGCTGTTATGGACTACCTCCCCTGCATAAGGGACTGCCTGCCTATGTTTGGTCCTGTGAGTGTCTTGCGGGCTGTGCCACGGGCTGCAGCCTGCAGAGAACCTTGGGGAGGCATGGACTGCCTCTGGCTCTGAGTGGAGCTGACACAAGGAATGGTCTGTTCTCTGGCTCATCTTGCTGCAGGACACATGATGGGGTGATGAAGGACCTGCAAAACTGCTCCCACTCACCTGGCATTAGGGTTATAATGTTAGACAAGATGAATTTTATTTTGTTGTGACTGATGATCTATTTGGTGAAAACTCCCTCTTTTAAAAAAATACACTTTATAATATATTAAAATATTCTCCAGTGAAGAAAAGAATTTGAGAATTGAAGAAAACTATCAGAGCATGTGAAAGGAAAACATTTAATATTTATTTGGTGAAATGACCCAAAATGAGGAAGGGGGCAGGACAAAATTGGAGGGAGAAGGGAAAGATTAAAAATAGACTGATTGCAAAGTGTTTCTAAACATTTTGTTTACTGATGCATATACCTCTTGCCCACACAGCCTTGAAGAAGACAATTTTGTAATTCAGGCACAGACGTACCCCGTGGGTTGGGAAGCAATGTGCTTTGGTGAATGGGAAGTAGGTGGGAAGGTGGGCACTCCTCCATGCTGAGTGCTTTTCTGCTTAGACTCTGCTGACTGAGCCTAAGACCTGCAGCAACTTCCTTCCACCAGTTACCCCTTCTGAATGCAAAGGAAGGGCAGCAGCAACCCTCTGCTTCCACCAGGAGTGAATCAAGTACAGTGGGATTCACCTCTGAGAATGGACTAAACCTTCACCTAGAGATGCCTGTCTGCCTCCACTTTTTGTAGAAAGAGGTGAGAAGCCAAATCTTGAAAAACTAAAATCAGGTGAGACAGTGACTCTTCCTTGTAGTACCAGTAAGGAGTAACACCTGGAGCATAGTAAATGGGTATAAGCCTGCTGTAGTCAGAATAAGTCCCCCTGCTTCAGTAGCTGTATGTGGAGGCAGAAGAAGGGGCAGGCAGGCTTGCAGGGGCTCAGCAAAACCCCCTGGACAGAGGGAACTGTGTACAAGCCTCCAATGGGCATTAAAAACACAAGGATGGCAATATAGATATTCACAACAGGGTAACAGGTCCATTGCTCCTCTAAGAGTAGTCTGAATGTCTTTGCCAGAATGTCCAAAAGAGGAAGTTGAACTCCTCAGAGAAAATGTGCATGGTATCCACCACTGGAATCAAAACTATGTGCTGGTAACTGTGGAAAGCCTTTTGTGAATTGGTATCTTCGCATTTACAGTTATCTGTGAGACACCTAAGAAAGAACGTTTAAGCATGGCTGTGTTTGCCATGTGCTCTAGCATTAGGGAGTGGAGAAGCAGCAAAGGCACAGCAGTTGGTCTTAGCACTGTATTGCACCATTAGAATTTTTAGCTAGGAACATCAAGAAGGAATGAGGAAAGGTGCCTGCTCTGCATGCTAGCACCAGCAAGGGAAGAGGAAGATGTCATCTAACAAGGACATCTCACTTCTACTGAACAGTCCAGCAGGAGTATATTGGCAATTAGGAAATAAAATATAATTTTAACTGCCCCAAATCAAACAAAACTAAGTTTGAGACCAGATGGAACTTGTTGAGACTCAGGACAACATTTCTCTGTGTAGGCCACTGCCACCTCCAGACTGTTTTGCTTTCTCCTGAAACATGAAGACAATCTGTCTGTTTGCTTTTTGTTAATTTTTTTTTTAATGTGTGTTGAAAGGCTTGGCCAATAGCTGTGAAACAATATTTAACTATTGGCAAAAGCAGCCTCTATTTACTCTGGTAACTGTATTTTCATATACTGTATCTTTCTGCTTTTGCATTTTGAGCAAGTGATCTCAATTACTTGACTGGGGGATCACAATCCTCCCCTGCTCTAACTCTCAAGTCCCCTGCATCTGCCCACAGTGTGGAGATGGTCACCCTAATGGGCTGCAGGATTAAACTACACTTGCATTTTCTTCTGCAGAAGAAACCTGTATTATTCTCTTTTGTCCCTGCTCTACCATACCACATTTGTGCTAATTGCATTATTTCAGTGGTCTCAGGAGTCCTTTAGAAAACAAGAAGTGCCGATGTTAGTGGGACAAAGGCATTTATGCTTTATTGACCAGCATTTTCCACAGGCATAATGCTAAAGCTGAACAAATAGGCCAGCCCTAAATGAACACGAATCTGCAGTTGGCAGCTTAGAGCTGCCAGACTTGACTCTGCCTTGAGCAGGAGGCAAGGGGAGGTTTGCAGTGTCTCCCCACATGCAGGGCTGTTCCCCTGCAATCCACAGCAAGCCCAGATATCTCAGAAGGGCCCTCACTGATGAACAACCTTTGCACACCACATGGATCAAGGGCTTTATATTGGAAATACGGTGATCCTAGGCAGACTGTTCCTCTGCTGTACCTCATGAACACTTCCTGTGAGATGGACGCTCCTTCACATCCAAAAGATTATATGAGGAACACAGCTCCCTGACACGAGCCTTCCTTTCAGCTGTGTCAAGAAAGCAGTATCAAGAATCCACATTTTCGTTCAGCACTTTGCCTAACAAGAAACAATATTTAATTCCTATATAACACTTCTCAGACGTCAAAGTGTTTTGCAAAAGGGATCAGTGTCAGATGAGGAAGAGGAAGTAAATGCCATCTCCAGGGTCACTGAAGTCTCTTGTTTCATCTCTAACCACTAGATCCTAGTCCTTTCACAGGTAGAAGGACCTCTGTGAGACTATGGGGGCCTGGTGCTGTTTTCAGCTGCTTGGAACAATCCTAGACTGTGCCCAGCACATGGACCTGGGAAGTGACAAGAACACTGCTCGTGCTGAGTGTAATGGCATAGAAACTTTACAGGAACACACGAATGTTTAACTCTCTTTAACATCTTATAATTATCTATATATTTATTCCTTAACTACCCTTCTTTGGAGAACATCATTCTTACCCTTCTAGGGATAAGAAATGGCAGCTTTCTTGCCTCCAGAAGGGCTAGTGATGCAGACACAGTTTGGAAAGGGGCTCATGCTCACTCTCCCATAGCCCAGGCAAGCAGCCATCCTCTCTCCAGCCCTTCCTGCCTAACAGTGTAAGCAAACCCATGCACAGCTGCCCGCAGAAAAGCTCTTAGCGTCTATAGAACAGGCATCACTATTTGCCCCTTAAAGTAGTAATACAAAGCTAATTAGAATGGCAAGTAAAGTGTACAAAAGGAAAGAAAAAAGAAGAGAAAGGAGTGAAAAAGGAGTTTTGTTTGACCATACAAACAGACAAAGAGGTAAAACTTGGATAGCAGTAGAGGAGTTTAAAAAAGCTTTTGGTGCATTCAATCTATTGCCTCTCTGCTCCTGGTGGAAAAGATCACACATATCATCTTACAGTGTTTGTTGTTCTCTGTAAAGATCTGCTACGATGGAGCTCTCACACCGGCTTCATACTCCATTGTATTGGCTTCTTGTTAACACTTATCAGCTGAAACAACATTACAGCAACACAGAGTCCAGAACAGTGTATTTTACAATACCACTAGAAGACTGTGTTTATGTGTAGGGGGAAATACACTTTTTTTTTCCCCCTGAAAAAAAGAACAGGAGGATAGTACAAAACCCAGCAGAGGCAAATAATTTGAGCCAGAGCTGCTGGTTGCCCAGAGGTAGCTGTTGACATGCAACAGTTTTGCAAAGACTACAGGTTAGTAAGTTTGGACCTTCTCTAATTACACCAGGTGGAGTCCTTTCATGATGTGCAAAGGACAAGACATGGGATGCATGAAAGACCTACTTCTGCATATTTTCCTTACAATTTCCCAGGTGTATGCCCTGTGAGCAAGGGTGTCTGATTGCCTGAGTACAAGAGAGGATGGCACCCTGGAAATCAACAATGGAACAGCCTTTGCCATTGTTTTATCACATAAAATAACATATAATTTTTTTATAAATTCAATAATAAAGTAATAAAAAACAAAGCCACATGGGAAAGCATGGAGAAATTCAACTGTGTTCAGTCCACAAAATCATAACCTACCCACTGTTAATAGGAGAAATGGTCTTCCAGTTTTCTCTGATGCTGTAACCTAAGTTAACAACTTACAGGTTACGAGAGTTCAAATATCCACTATTGGCAGTGCCTGACCAGGTTGTCTGCTGCAGGCTTGTGGATTAAGGGTACAAAGACTTTCAGGTAAATACTACTGAGAGAAAATGGTGTGGATCCACTGCAGTTTGAGCAGTGATGCAGGAACACGTGTGTGTCATGCAGTGCCTTCTGCATCGTGGTGTATGTGACACCATTAGGCCTTAGGAAAAGAGAGTCTGCAAAATGAACTCTCGGGTCTTGTGAAGGCAATGAACTGAATGAAGAAGTGTATAATGGAGCACAGAAAAAGCACATAATGATTTATTTGCATGTTTCTTCCAGGGAATAGGATCCATAACAATTGCAGCCCTACACACAAACAAAACATAAACATGCATTCTTAAGGTAGAGTAGTTGCAGTCTATCTGAGTTTTATTAATACTAACCAGTGAACAAAAGCAATTGGTCAAAAGTTGCAAATACATATTTCCTGTAAATCTGTAGTTTGTTCTTGCTTTAAAACATATGGTTAGTCTCTTACATGTGCTTTCTTGGATCAGTGACAAGATGTCCTTTTGAAGAAAAAATGAGACACATTAGAGATCCACAGAAGGGAAGGGATCTACAGAATATGGTGTATTTGCTCAAAGAGAGCCCTAAGGATCAGGATGGCTATAAGAGAGCATTCCCTGTCGTCTCTGCATTCAGACTTACAAACACTCAGCTAGCCCATCTTAGAATAAACAGTGTGGCCAGCTGAGAAAAGCAGCCATATGAGAGCCTCTGTATACATCCCACAGTGGCAGGGAAAACAAAGGGTGAATATAGAATACTGCAAATTTGGTTCAGTTCAGAGTAAAAAAAGGTGTGCTACTGATCCTTCCCAGATTCCTTTCTCTTCCAAATGTTTCCCAATTACACATAATATTTCCCAATGGTATATAATTATATATAATATTATATATTTCCCTTATATATAAGGGGAAACTCCCTTAGAGTACTACAAGTGTTTTATTATTGGCTCTGGAAACTGACCCTAAAGGAATTACTTGATGTTATTTCCTTAAATGAAATGAAAGAAACATTCCTGAAATGAAACACAGATTCTTCATGGGTTCTACTCTTCCATAAACAAATCTAAGCTGATTTCATTGCTCTTGAATAAGAGAACACAAACTCCATTTCTGGTTTAACCCTAATCAGAGTTAATAAACAAAATAAGAAGACAGACCTGGAATGGGTCTCTGGGTCACTGATCTGAGTACTTTGCCACTGATTTCAGTGTTGTGTCTTCCCTTTCATTAACTCATCAGGCTCTGACAATTGCCATGTCTTAGACAGACTTGATGGCTTCCCCCCTCAAATACGTCACTTCCTCAAGGCAGTTCCGAGACAAGGGCAGGATAAAATCCAAGCATCCTCAGTCTCAGTCACTCGCTCTGTTATAATACCAAAACTGAAACATGTCCCAAATAATGTGGATCATGCTTATACACTACATAGGGAAAGAAAATTGTATTTTCTTTCTCCAATTCACTGGAATTCTCATGAGAGAACAATGACCAAGATAAAAGCTCAGCAAAGACAAATAAAGAAACAACTCCACCTCTTCCTGAAAAGATGTGAAAATAATGTTAACTGGAGAGAGCTTTGTTTTGCTTTTGCTTCCTCTACAACACAGAGAATGTTAATGAATTACACTGTTAACTGGAACATAATCTTGTCTGTAAGGGATCAGGGGAAATTTAGATGTGGGACTATCGGATAAGGAGAGGCAACTGGGAGTTTCTGGAAGAGTTGAGAAATTGGCATATGAAAATAATAATTATAGATTTTACAGTATTTACTGACAAATACTATGGAAGAAACCTCCTTATTTTTAACTCTGAACCTTGGTAAAAAGGGAATTAGGATACCTAGTGTTAAAATCTCCTCAAATCCCTCAAAGCTTTAACTGAAGATCTAATGCTTTAGCTGGTACACTGGAATTTGCTTAGCTGATACAAATCATATTTCCAGGAAAATTTGTACATTATACTCCCAGATGTCAGCCAGATGATACAAGGGTATTTTGGCTTGGAAGCTTCTTTTCTCCTTTTCTGTTTTTCTTAAGAAGAAAAGAATTGCTTGTATGTTGTTTACAAAGATTTCAGCATGATGACTGCTATTTTAGCCACTAACACAAACAACCTTGACAATCAGAATGTATTTTTTTCAACCTTCTTCATCCAGACAAGTAAGCAGTCATCAATTACAATCCCACACATGAAATACAAATTTAGCAGTACAGAAATGAAAACTAAAGCAATTTGTACCTTTACTATTCCAAGGGGATTCATTCTTGCTCTGTTTACTATGAAATATTTCCTCTCTTGAAGTCAAAGTTACATCAATGTCACTGACCTTAAGTTGAATCATAGTAAGAAGATGACATCCTGGCATTCCTGGCATCATCTCCTCATTATTGAGCTTTTTATTTACCATGTGTCTTAAAACAATGCTCAAGCATTTGTTTTCCTTAGGTTGCAGTCAAGTTTGATTTATTTGAGTTGATATCATCAAATTTAACACTATAAAGTGCATTTTAGAAAACCTGATTTTTAATTGATGTCCATTGTACAAATTAACTTTATCAGCAAAATATGTAAAATTTTTTTTTACCCACTACATAATATTTCTTAATAATAACTGTCATGACACTAATGATCTGAAATGCAAAACCATACGAATGTCTATGGAAACATAGGTTTCTGTGAACAGCTTGGAAAACAGAAAGACATTCCTGACCAAATAATCCTATTTCACTTCCAGCTCTTACTCTTCTTTTGTCTTGAAAACAACCAGAATATTAATATGAGTGTTTGTTCTTCTACTGCACTGGTCTGTCATTTTCCCTATTTATAAAATTATTGCCCCCAGTAACATAGCATTTCCCACACCTGGATGTACACACGCACATGCACACACACATACACACATATATGTACACAGACAAATGCTGCTCACAGTACATTCTAAATTAGCAGGGTAAATAAAGAAAGAGAGCTCTGTGTCTTGCTGGCCCTTGCAGGAAACCATGTCACATAAAATGTAATGGAAGTGTTCTAAGTGGTGCACCTCAATCCCCTACACACCTGAAGGTACACTGTGTCTTCACTGCTGGAGTGCACACGTGAGTGTATGGGCACAGTTATACCAAGCCTCTCAACACTTTTCTGTGTCCAAGACAAAAACTTCATCACTTTGCTGTCCAACCCACGTCTTCATACACTTCTGCAACTCCTAACTGACTCCAGCATGGTGAATGAAGTCACTCAGGCTTTAGGCTTATTTAAACGAAGGTTGCAGAGGTGCCTGTGCACCCTGTCTCCCACAAACCTCTTCAAGTCTATTCCATTGCCCCCCTTCTCTTTTAAAACTCTCCTCCTGGTGATGATTGAAAATGCAGTTGACTAAACACCAATTCTACTGATCAGTGTTACCCCTTATTTCCCTTTTTGGTCTGCTCCATGTATTGCCTCTTGTCTTCCACTCTGCTTGCAACAGGGAATACTTTGGGCTGATCTGACATAGGCCAAATGCAATGCGACTCTGCAACATCCCTAGGCTACCTGGGCACTCCTCATACTTCTTTACTTTAGGGAGTAATGCAGATGCCTCATTTGGGAATGTGTCCACACTGCTATCTCCATTGAAGTAAAAAACCAGCATTTTGTCAAGATAACTAAGTCTCAGTAATATCTGGAGAGGTTTTAAACTTCTTCTCTCACTCCTTGATCTAGAGAAGAAATCTAGAGCAGATACACCTCACAGCATCATAAACTCGTTGGAATACTCTGGGCTTATGTAACAAATATAAAAACCTCCATGTACCATATCACAATCCACAATAACCACCCTCTCTGCGCAGGGCTTTGTTATACAAGCACAGTAACTAATTTTGTGTGATGGGCTGGCATGGAATTATCATCCTCATTTTCTTTGAACATGAGGCCAGAATTTAAATCCAAACCCTGATGGACTTTTTCATACAGTATTTCAAATTAGTCTGTTTGTATGGGAAAGTCAGAATAACTGCATCAGTTCCTAGGATATTTGGCTGAACCTGATGTCTCTATTTTTGAGCATATGGTTTATTGAATTGTAATACTTTTCAAGATAATTCCAACTGCCCTATTCTGAAGGATTTGTATTCTCAAGTAGAACATGCACAAGAATAAAGATTTTGATTGCAGCTTTAATATCAAAGTAATATGTTTCAATTGACTAAGCAGGCCACTAACAATTTAGATAAAGGGATGCAATATAACAATTAATGAGCTATACACAAATTCCTCATTGTTCATTAACCCTTCAGAAGCTGCCTATTTGCATATAGCCCATATCTTGCCTTCATTTTGTCCACACTCCAAAAGATGGTAGAGTACTCAAAATATGTTGCTAAGAGGTTGTTTTAATGTATGGTAAATGATATGCATACACATTATGAAATAATACGTACAAAGCACTGGTAATGGTTCTAACAGAGGTAATGGAATTTAGTGCAATTTCTACAGGGTAAAATTTTAGTTAATATCCATTACAAAATCAGCTATCTCAGGAAGCGCTGGGTTTGCAAGATCAGTCAGCCTGGGGCAAAACTCTGCTGGAAAGAGCAGCAGGATAGGAAAGCTTCCAGGCAGTGGGTTGACCACACCCTTACTCTTGAATTCAGCCCCAGCAAAAAGCAAAACAACACGAGGCCTACACTTTTTGTTCATACAATATTTTTCCGTAGCAGCACGGCAAACACCTCATGCTATTGTCGCACATGTTGCAGCAACTGGTATGATCTGGAAAGGTCCAGATCCAGCAGTCACATGGTTTCATGAAAATCACCACTTTTCTTATGTAGTCCTTTGACCTTGTGGGTTGTGATAAAAAGGCTGGAATTATGAACCCTGAAAAATGTCGTAAACGTCCAAATTATTTCTTCCCTTTTGTTTTCTTGACTCTGCCTAGACTTCTTCATGAGATCCTTAGGGTGGGAGCATTACCCACCGGTTACCACAGCTGCTTCTCCCCTTTGGATGTTCTCATTTCTCCCTATTCTTTTGGCTGTATTTGTGTATTTGCTTGATTATTTGACAGAGTAGTTTAGGTTGGAAATAGTATATATACATAGAAATATATTAGCTGGACTAAATAAGAGTATTTCTACTGATGACAGGGAAATATAGCACAGCAGGTTATAACAGAACTTTTCATTACTGAATTTGACATTCAGGTGACCTACATACAAATGACACAAAATTATCACTCGTTTTACAAATGGGGAGCAGAGATGTAAGGTATATGAAAGAGGTTTTCCCAAGGACACACTGCAAGTCTTTAGCCGAGACAGAACTCAAGCAAAGGGCTCCTGAAGGCCATCCCAGCATCCCATCCTCCTGGCAACTGAGAACACTAAAAGGTCATAAAAGTGTATGAGACAACTGAGTGAATCATGTCCGTAATTCATTCACTTGAGCTTTGTTTTCATTCATAAACTCATCAAAGATCAGAGCCTCTGAAGTGAGTTATAGTCCCATCTCCACTGAAAAGCTGTTTGTTAATCTCAGGCAGACCTTTGCCTTTATGGCTATGCAGTGGGTGCAGTTAATATACTTTCATTTCCTTTTTTATTGTTAGCTCAGATATTAATGATGTCAGCTGTATTCCCAGCTCTACCAGTAGGTTGGAGTTAAACCATGGCAACAAGGAATACCTGTACAGACCAGTGTCCCACCTGCATGGAAAATGGATTACCTTTTCCACAGTGCCTGTGCAAACGTACCTCCAAACACATGGCATTTGGTAGTTAGAGGCCCTTCAGATTAAATAGATTTTGGATCAACTCCACTCTTCCTAGTCCTGAATCACCAACTTATGTACTGGACCAATATTACTTGATATTCACATACAGATATGAAATAGCCTCTTTTAGCTCTTCATCTGAGATAAGCAAGTCAGGAGCGGAGGAGTCTGCAGGGCAGGAGCTAGTCTTCTCCATGGAGCAGAGCAGTCCAAGAAGAGATGCTTTGTGGCTGTGGCTTCCTCACAGCCCATGGACAAGGTAGCAATCCTTTTGCAAACTAAAGGTTCATCCCAGGCAAGTTTTTAAATTTTTTCCTTAGACAGGGAAGGAAAGGTCTGCATTCACAAAGGAAAAGACTTCCTTACTCTAAGAAGCACTTAGTGACCGCTCCCTGCTACAGTAAAGGTACAGAATATATCCTTAAAAATAAGTACTTTCTCACAAAATATAAGATTGTTGAAATCATGCTTTCGAAGCATTTCTAATTGCTATTTAAGGAAATTAATGCACTAGGATTGCATTATCACAAGAGATTGTGGTCATGTAGATTCCTGTGGCTTTCTGATATGTATGCTTGGTAGCTTTTTCAGTTGTTTCATATAGCATTTGTATGTATAGCACAAATTTAATTGTTACCAAGGCTCACCAGTACCATGAAATTATAAATTTTAATTTCAAAATGTTTGTATGCAACTAAACGAATTCAAGGTGGACAGGAACAATATTCAAGGTACAAGCAAATAGAAAAGTACACAGACAAAAAATAACCCATCATTTTAGAGCTGGGGCTCTTGGCTACTTTGGAAAAAAGATTTCAGAAAAAATCCTACTCTGCATTTTCTCCCCTGGTACATCAAAGTTAAAAATCAAATCAATACCATCTTAGTATTAGATGGTGGTGACAGCATGTGGACATCAGTGTTGTAATTAAAAAGCCATTCAGCTCCGTTGGTAAAATGTAATTTTAGCTGTAGTCACTGGCTGTTTCTAAGCAATCTATTTACCCCAAAACGTCCTCAGGCATGGACTGAAGAGTGCGAAATGATCGAATTTTAGTTATCCTCATACATAACAAATTTCAGTTATAATTCCTACTGTAAAAAATGTTATAATAATATTACACTGGAGTCCCTATGCTAACAGACACCAGGGATGGAAGAGAAGGAAGAAACTTTCTCTGCTTTACCACTTCCATTAGTCTCATTTTACATGGGACATCTTCCCTGAACCTGCAGAGGGCCTAATCCCAGCTGGTGACTGAGGCAACACCCTGTACTGCTCCAGTCCATGGCCCACACCAAGGGACCATCACGGAAAATTGCTGCGAGATTTCCCCCTGTTCTGACAAGGACAGTCAGAGGAATGTCCCTCATTGCTTAAAGACTGGCAGAGCTCTGGCTTCAGGTGCTGTTCACAGGAAAAGCTTAGGGCCACTCATTAAAGTAGCAGCTAAATTAATGGTAAGCAAAACTAAGTAAAATGCACATAGCATTTAACTTTCTAAGCTGAAACTATCAACCAATTAAACTAAATAGCATTCCTGAATTAAATATTAAGTGTATTTATAGATAAGAAAACTGAGGCAGAAAATCAAAAGGCCAGTTTTGAGGATAGAACTTCAAAACTGCTCTACAATCAGCATTTCTTTTGGGGTAACTTATTTCTTTCTAAAATGCCATGCGGTCATAAGCAACTTTGTCACAGTTGTAAATCATTTGATATTCTACTGCACATTATGAAATCCACAGAGATGGACCTGTCCTCAACACCACAGGTATGCCTGCATCCCCAACCCCATCCATATCCATAACCCCATCTGCTTGCTTCTCTGACTGCCTGGTCAGCTCCCAAGGTCCCTTCCACTGTATCACCCTGCCATGGACTTATCCGAGAGGGAAACAACTTGATGGTTAAAAGCAAGTCCTGCTTCAGAACCCCTGAACCATTCTTCTGCTATTCTCAGCAGTCCAGGGGCAATAGGATACTCTTCCCCATCAATCACAGCAAAAGCTGTTACACCAACACATGAAAGTGAGGGTGTACAGGCTTTTGGAATGGTTTATAAATATCTTCCAGAGTCTGACAAGCCTTCTAGACCTCGGGAGGTCTGTGGCTGTGTTAGGTATTTGCTGTAGTCAAGGGTTTCACAGCTCACCTCCATGTACCAGCAGTGGGGCACGATGCAGGCCAGGAGACTGGTTTTGAAAGCCAGAGCTTAGCAGTCTGCTGAAACCAGAATCTGTCAGAGACTTGGAGATCCAGCAGGTTCCCAAATCAAACCAGGTTTGGACTGGTTGGCACAGGGAATGTAAGTGCAGTAGTAAAAGCAATAGTTTTGGGTAAATATGGAATAAAAGTTTCTTCTTTTTTTTTTCAGGAAAGGCAGAAATAAAAGTAGAAGCAGAGATATAACATATTTGCTTAATTCTCTGTGCTAGACCTTACAGGAAAAATAGGAGATGTTCACATAAAAAGACAAATCACACTGTAATATGCAGTGCAAATGCATATGCAACTTGTAATTTCCTACTCTCTATTCTTGTCATAGTAGCTATTATTCTCTCACCTTTGCTCACTGGCACTAGCAAAAGCAGTGGTGGGCAGCTAGGAATACCATATGTGTTACAAGGCATATGGTTTGAAGTACAGCCACTTCAATTGTAGTGTCAGATAAAAAGTTTAGAACCATTTTCGTGACTCTCAGTTTCATCAGCATGTTCAGACTCGAGGCAATGAGCTAAATGGGCCAAGTCGTACAGAAGAGAGGTTTCCATCCCTTTGGGCTGCTGTAGGATGCAGGTTACTGTATGCTGCATGTTAAAAAGTGAAAACATAAATTAGAGAATGTGCCCTAATCTGGCATGCAAAGGACTCCTCTTCCTGCAGCAAAGAGGAGGCACCAGGCAAGTAGCAGCAAGAAAGCAAATTTTCTTAGTTTTTCACATCCTCTCTCTGCAGAACTCTTTACTCCTTGGGGGAAGGTGCTGCACTGTACCATCCTTCAAAGGAAGGTCAGCTTGCAGAAACACACATACAATTACTGGCCTGTCTCTGCTGCTTCTTTTTAGCTAGTCAAGCCAAGTCCCTAACAACACTATTAAACCTGGCATTTTTATCCCATCCCCAAAAATTGCCACAGCTGTTCTGTTTCCTTTCCATATATGTTTCCTTCTTATGATAGCTCAGAAGTTCTACCAAAATGAGGGATCTTTTGCTATGTCTGTCACAGTTTACCATGGCCAAGTTCAGTGAAACCTGAGAAGAAACATTCCCAAATGTATGGGGGGAAAAAGAAAATCACAGTTTTATCGCTGTTTGCATGGCCAGGTGAAAAATGAGAGACAAGCTGCTGGGATTTTAGTGCAGCTGCTAAGTGACCAGGGACTGGGGCCCTCACTGTCCCTGATTTGCATCAGAGGGAAAATGAACCCAGAGAAGAGAGGACGTGTTCAGACAACACTCACACACATCCCAAGGGAAGGGTGAAATGATGGAGGAATACAATGATGTTTTCTGAAGCATGGTAAATGGGAGAGAAAAGGACAGAGAAGGGTTAGAGAGAGCTCATAAGGATGACTGAGAGGCAAACAGACCACCCTGGTGGCTTTTGGGGAGGGCAAAAAGCCTCCCTCAGCCTTTGGTGTAGCACAGTGTCCAGCCTGTCAAACTGCCTTATTTTGGGGTACACATCTCACTCTATTCCTGCAAGGCAGCAAGGACAAGGGAGTCCTGGAATGCTTCAAATGTCCGCTTCTGCTGTCCTCTGAGAAAATCCATTAGCTTCCCATCTGCATAGCTTCATGTGGTCTTGAAGGCACAAACTTATCTGTGCAACATTTATTTTTAGGTTTTTAAAAGATTCTAGCTTACTGTATTGACATACAGTGATCACTATTTCTCCCTGCTGTCAATAGTTAAACCAGCATTAATTGACATTGGATTTATATTCATGGTATATTTCTGGAGCAATTCATTAAAATGTCCAGGCTTGTTGCCATAAAAACCAAATATGGACTAAAGTAGATCTCATACACAGTCCTGTAGGACCTCTGTGATGCACTGGTCACCACAAAGTGACCAGTACCTTACTCATTAACCACATGTACCTATTTATTCAAAATTAAGAGCAAAATATGTTCCTCGCTCTTTCCTAGATGCCTTCTTCATTGCTGTGTACAACATTCAGCTGAACAAGCTGTTAAGTGGGAAAAGGAGTAGGAGGTGACCAGCTTTCCCTTCATCCTTTCAACTAGCGAGCAAAACAGCACACAGTAACTATCAGGGGGAGCACATATTTTTTAGTAGCCTGCAGGCTAAACATCCCTCCTCCATCTACCTGTCTATCTTCCCAACGCACGTTGCACTGTCACTCCAAAAGTGCTCAGAATATGCAGAAAGAGCTCCCAGGAAAGCCCGAGGAGCAGAACTCAACTGGCTCTTCCAGGATAGTTAGATGAATATCAGTACTTCCTTTTTCTGCCCATAAATATGAGCAAAAAGGTCGTTTTATCACTACAATAGACAACACAGTATTTCTCAAGACTAAAGAATCCTAAGCTATCAAATACCTAAACTACATATTAATGATATTCAGGAGAGTATAACAGGGCATTTGTACTGTTTTTATACTGCTCCCTAGATCTCTCCTTCCGGCCACTGTTGGGCACAGGCTACTCAATAAGGTGGCTCTTTGGTTGGACTTGATACTAGGAAGTTCCCTAAGATCTTAAATGCTTTTCAGACTTCGGAAACACCTTAGTATTGGTGAGCCTTCTATAACAAGCCTTGCAGCATGATGAGGGTATGGTCTAATGTGCTCACAGAGTCTAAAGTCTGGTGCCTAGGACACAAAGTATCTGTATTAATAACCTCTGTATTAATCTGTCTTAATTAACTAGTATACACTTTGGATGCATCTATATGGGTGAATCAAACATGACCAGGACTGTTTTCTGGCCATCTGGCCTGAAACAGCTTGAATCCATATATACACAGACTGCCTAATGGGAACGATCTCTGGACTGACCTAACTTCTGTAGCATATCCAGGAATTGGGAGAGCACTAGTAGAACTGGTCAAAACTGTGCCAAGGACCCTTCTAGCAATTTAATGGTTCAGACAATCAAGTTTCAGTGCCAGAGGATTTTCAGTCAAGTTGTTTAATTTACTTGGGTAGCATTAGCCTTAGGGAATCCAAAAGTCTAAGTTCGTTGATAGCTTTCAATATATCATCTACTGTTATTAGCAAGAGTAATAGCACTTTCTTGATTGATGTACGTATCTTCCTTACACCAGCATTGAAATGGTCTGCTCTGAAGGAGCAATCAGGAGTGGCAAGTTTCCAGGCAGTCCCATCTACTGCCAGTCAGCCTAGGTCTGAAGCTCTATTGTCCCACAGTCCCTGCCAGTTGGACAGGCCTAAAAGAAACAAATGAAATTTTTCATAGAAAGAAATAGGTCAGCAGCCTTCACAGCTTTTCCTTCTTAATACTTTGGTTTAGAGCACGGGTGTCCATATGTTTGCAGTGACCTGCTTGTGGCTGGTACCCCGGTGATCTTTCCTCTAGGGTGTCTGATCCTGCCCTGGAAGAGGTGCTGGCTGCAGAGAGCAGAGGGATGTTGGGATGAATGAGGAGAGCTATGGAAGCTGTATTTTTTGACACTAGAATTCCTTTGGCTTTTAGAGAGATGAAAATCTCACAAAGAGAGCATAATGAAACATCCTATGAAATGGGAATTTTTACCATGGAGCTAGCAAGAACACGGCTCTGCACTGAGTTTCTATCTCTGTTCTTTAATAGCTGACTGTGTGCTGTTTTACCATTCTTTTAGCAGATGGCAAAGGCACTTAATCTGAAACAGCAGGACTTCTCTCTGAAACAAATACAAACATTTCCTGCAGAACACAGTATGATGTAAACCCAGTGGCCAGAGTAGTTTTCTAGTGACGTGTTCCCAGGCCCTCTAAGCAATATTTGCAGACAGGCAGCTCTTGACTCCCAGACCACGGCGAGTAGTGGGAAGCCTCCATGGCAGTCACTGTATGGGGAGCACTCTGCTCCAGGAATTCCACTGTGGGTCCCAACTGAAGCATGCCATCGGGCTCAATTCTGCATTTCAGACTGCTATAGGTCTCACAGAAGACAGAAATCTTTTCAGTTGACTTTGGGGCAGTATTGTCAGGCAGGCTCTCACCCCCAGGAATGCATGAACAGAAGGTCTCCAAGTCCTGGTGGGAGCTCAGGAAATCACCAGATCCCCATTTTTTCTTTATAATAGAGACAGATTAGAGACAGTGTGCCCTCTTCTTGGCAATCTTATGTTTCCATCTTTTTCCCAGCTTTGGCTAAGCAGAGACAGCATCCAGCTCAGGAGCAGCAGCCGGACTCACACTCTGATGTAGGATAGTTGCATAATGTCATGCCTTCGCTTCTGTTCTCCTCTCTCACCTCACTGGGGATCTCTTGTGATAAAAACAGTAAAAAGGCTCTTAATTTATTTTGCTGACTAGAACATTTCATTATATTGATTCAGCTCATGAAAGCCCCACAAGGAAATGGAAAATAGCCCATTATTTTTAATTTCCAATTGGAAAAGTTACAACACATTTCTATTTATGATGTGCATTTTTTTAAAAAAAAATCTAAATCATCAAATTCAGCACTTATTTTTAGAACAGTCTATTTCCATCGTTAAGGAAAGACTAAGGTTTGAACTTGTGTTTCTCTATATCACAAGCTGCTGAGGTTCAAAGAGATTATTCATATATATTTTGCACAGAGTTGGTGAGGAGGTGAAACTGCCAAATATCCTGAACTTCTCTATTTTGGGAAAAATGGTGGGCTAGGATGATCTTATAAAATATATTCACGGCTTAAATTGAACAATTTAACACTCTGAAGCTTAAGTAAAAAATTAATAGAAGGCAAATCTTTGAAGTGGTGGCATGTGTGTAAGCTTCTTGTCCCCTGCAGCCAAAAAAAAAAAGTCATCAAGGCTTCAGACAAGTAGCATTAAGCATCCGAATTCTCCACAAAAATATTCATGATGTAGAGCAATTACTTGTTTCTGATATTAGAGAAAAGTTGCTAAAATGTGTTTATTTTGCCTCTCTCTGTATAATATCCTTTGGAATGTGTGCTTTACATGACTTCTGTCTCATGGTAGATTCATGTTCTGTGGTGTAATCATATACCCCCATGCACATTCACACATGTACACAGATATATTTACATACACACACATACACGCACACATACACACACAAAGAACAAATAAACTAGATGGCCAGAAAGTCTTGGCATGCACTCGGTTATTTCTGTATTGCTCTTGCTTGAAGCACATTTAACATTTTACTTGACTTGAAAACTTAGTAAGGTAGATGGATTAAGGAAAAAAAAGCCAAAGGTTGAAAGGATGAATAACTGAGAGAATAAAGCATTGGGCACTTACAGTACTGCTGGCACTGAATGCAAGGAATCAGTCCTACAGATCTCAAAAGGGTGAGGAACGAAACTCAAACACACCCGGTTTGGTCAGCCCCAAAAACGTAACTGAACAAAGACATCCCAAACCTGCAGCTTGGGTTAAAGAGCTAAGACACTAATCCAGTACAAAGGGCTTTATTCAGACTGTTTACCCTTTTGTATGTATGTATATACAATCAAAACTAATTTTTTTTCAGACCCTGATGTGAACCAGTGCTCTATACAAATCTGTGGGGAAAAAGTCCAGCAAGTTATTTCACTGACAAAAGTGGCCTTTATGTTGCTTCAAAAGTGGCCTTTACACTTTGCAAAGTTCCTTTAGAATAAGGTCTGCGAGGAATTTTGTGGAAAACAGAGCTACTTTACAGTATTTTCTCCGCACTGACTCTTTAAACATACTAAATCTGTGCTTTGTTAACTCAGCATTCAAACGTAGAGAAATCCAAAGAGCAGGTCAACTTTCTGTCCCTAACGACAGCTTTCCCTCTCAACCGGCCAATGGCCTGGTCACACAACCTAACCTCCTGCCCTGGAAGATTTATCATCAGCTTTGCATATGTCCTTGTCGCTTTGAACTAAATGGGGCTGCTCAACATGCCCTAAAATCTAGTGCCTGTGCATGCCTTTGCTCGACTGAACCCCGAAGAGCTATTAGTGCTGAAAGCTAATTGTAGGTGTTTTGCTCTCGATAGTGTATCTGAAATTTAGTGTAGCATGTGTCTTGCTGTCTCAATTAAACTGCAGTCCCTTCAGGGAAGGAGCTACCTTTTATTCTGTGTAGTTTTCAGAGCATCAGGATTCTAACTTCAGATGGGGCATTTAGGTGCTACCATGATATGGATAAATAAAGGACAATATAAAACGGTGCCACCAAAGAAAATGAAGGATGTGAAAGGTAATAAATAAAGCTAATTTAATCCATCTGAAAACAACTGATTAAACCAGCAATCAGATCAGAAATAAGGTAAAAAATGGAAATCTTTCCATAAACATTTTCTACCTTTCTCAGAGGAGTAGTGCAAAGATGATATATCACTCATCCCTACACAAACCTTGCTTTGATTTATTACTTCTTAAATAAAAAAAAAACCTCTGTGATTTTTGTTGCTAAGTGTTTTTGCAACACTTCTCAAGAGAAATCCATGCCTATACTAACAGACCTTACATATATCTCTTTAACTGGTAAAAAGACAAGCTTCCAAGACTTTCTAGAAGCTAGATAAGGAACAAATAACATAGATCCAAACCTTCTGCTTCTTGTCTGTGGATATTAAGTATATTGCTGTGAATATAGAGCTGAAAGACTATTCAGATGCAAGAAGGCAATACTCAATTTCTCCTCCCAAAGACAGTTTCTTTGTCAGAATTAGAGGAATTCTAAAGGGCTTTTCACTTGCACAAAAAGCCGCCTGCCAGCAATGATCATGGTTAAACAAAAAGCATGTCCAATAGAGCAAGCCACTCATGTGACTATCATTTGCAACCCAGGTACTGGGCGCAAACGCCGGCTGCATACTTTGATCTAAATATACCCCAATTAAGGTTTGACTGATTATCTGTGCTCACAGAGTGGAGGTAGGCAAATTTAACAAATGGCAATGAGGAAACTTGGGTTTATGGAGTAATTTAACAAAGGCAACATAATGGCAATAACATAGGAGCAGCAGACCACCTGCTCCTCGGCTGGGTTCACTTTCTCATGGACCTGTCACACTGTAGAGCTCCTCACACAAATAAAACAAGAAATAAGTAATTCTCCTAGAGAGCAATTGTTAAACCACCAGTCCTGAAATACACCGTGATGGAAATTGATATTAAGTGACATTTTTTAAACCTGTTTGAGGAAATCAAAGCTCTCATTGATTAGAGCAGAGGTTTTAACCAAAAGAAGTGCAAAAACAACCAATATTTCTCACTTTGAGAATTATATATGGATTTTGCCAAAAAAACTGTAAGTGTAGCAGAATATCTTCATGAAAACAGTAAATAATGGAAAACATTAGTTTTTCTTTAAGCTCTTTTATAGCACACTTTAACATATCTATCAGAGAGTCAGGCCTTTGTTATTTGGGTAAATTATAATTCTAATTTTTTTTAATCCTGTTTTGGCTGTTTTGGCATTATTAACATATTTGTTTAATCTCTACTGAGCAACATGGAGTGAAATTTAGAAGTAAAAGGTACAATAGCACATCTTAAAAAAAAATCAGGTTGTGCCATGAGATTGATACCAACGGATCTAGAAGATAAAACTGCAATATGAATTACCTTTCTTGTTTTGGTGGATGAGAGGAAAGAGGCTAAAACATAATGGAATTGTGGTATAACTAGACAGAAGGCTCTGAAAACACTATTAGCAGGAGGTTATTTTACATTTGTGAAGGAAAAAACAGGGAAAAAATTCAGTAATTAACAGTTGCTTCAAAGACTCAAAGACTGTTGATATGGGATATTTTCCCAGAACATTTGGCCTGGATCCTAAGGGACTAATTTTACTTTCAGGTGACCTATGGACGTGAGTCAGCACCTTGGGTAAGCATTTGAAAACAGATGCCCATGCACCATTTGTTCCTTGCCTCTTGCCACTGATATAAATGACAATTAATATGCACATCTGAACACGTATACTCACTGTGGGATTGCAGACACTAGAGACCTTTGCTTCATTGTCATAATGTGTTTTTTCCCATGAGTACATTTACTGCTAATTCTTTCAGCTCTCACAACTGAGCATTGTTAAAAACAGAAAAAAAAAGGAAAAAAAAATATCACTCAGACACAGTTGGGGAGAAATCTTAAAGTTTTGATTAAAAAGATGTTGACACAGATGTTGGGAGAGTCTGCAGACTGGATTTCCTGGACAGAGTAATCAGAGTAAAGATTTAACTCACCTCGCTTAAGAAGTCCTAAACATAAATGTCCTAACCACTGTGTTCTTTCTTCACTGAGAGTAGAGGAAAAAAAAATCTTTTCAGAGAACCATTCATCTTAAGTTTTTTAGCTGCTCAAATTGCCTCTAGAGGGGCCTATTTTCCACCATTACAGTGAAAGTCTAAATTCAGGAGTTTCAGTTGAGATGACTAATTCCTAGTCATTGGCTTTCGGGAAGATCTCTTCCAAATATCCATGGAGCTTTCCTGCATGGGGGGCAGGCTCTAGTTTGTGCATGCTGGGGTATTCATTGCATCAGAGAAGCCTGGACATGAAGGTAAAGCTGGTGGCTCCCAAACTTACCAGCAAATTGTGAGAAAAACAAAAACAGGATCTGTTTGGAATGGACCTGGCTGTAAGAGGCTCAGATCTGGACCTAGACCTGGACTTTGGGATACAACAGCCATTGGAAAAGAGTGATCAGGGTTGGCACTGCTCTACCTGTGTTCACAAAAAGTTTTGGGTCAGTGCTTGGCACTTAGTGCCATATGCAGCAAAATGCCTACGCACTGTGGGACCAGCTCAGGGTCATGTGTCAGCATAAACTCACAATTTCTTCTATTTATCAGCTACTGTCACAAACTAGAACATTACTTTACGGCAGCAGAAATTTGGGGTGTGTGTCTGTTAATCTTACTTTACTGTGAAAATGTTCATGATAGTCCTTTTACTATCAAGATGTAATGCTGCTGATTAAATTACAAATGACACACTACATCAATTCGTATTACAGATGCTCGGGTCTCTGAGTATGTACACTCATGTGGCTGATACCCTTCTTGCCCATTTCTCATACCATTCAACCAGTAATTACCAGCGAAGATTTCAGAGCAAACTTGAGGTAGTCACGCATCTCACTGTCAATCAAAGGTTTTATTTTTTTTGGCAATGTTTATGTGATATCAGGGGTCAGAGGTTTTTAACCCTATTTCCCCTGGTGAACTATTACAATCCTCTGTTGGATTCTGCTGGGAAAGGAACATATCCTATTATGCTGCTATCAATTCTTCATCTTGTAGCATCACTTCACAATTCACAGATATGATATCATTAAGGCTGAAATTCTACCGTATGTTGAACCCTTTGTTTATTTCCCTAAGACCTGCAAGATCTTGGGACTAGTCTTCAGTTATGATGAGACCTGTCAAAAATGAATTTACCAGTTTTTGTGTACTATCAATATTTTATTATTTAATGATAGTTTAAGGTTCTACTAGATACAGCTTGTTCATAACTAGTCTGAAAAAGGAGATTAGCTTTTGCAAACAGTTGTCTTTCATTCTTTTTACCCAAAACACAAATATATTTTGCTGAAAACTGAAAATCTTTCATTTTTTAATGCAATAGTTAAAATTTTTTTATTATGATAGGGAAGAACTTTCTTTGTGGGGAAAAAAAAAGAAAAAGTTATGAAATAATCAGGTTGTTCAGTGAAAAAAATCCACCTTGGTAGAAAATTCTTGGCCAGGCTATTTCTTACAACCATTGGAGCCCTACACATGTACTCTATGAATAAAGTTTATAAGCCCTGGATAACCTCTATAAGTGGATAAAATGAGAAATGTAACATGGTAGTTACTGAGAGTGGCACCTCAGCTATTCTGGTTTTACGGTTGATTTTTAAAAAAAATATATGTATGATACTTTAGTAATAATCATCATCATCATCCTCCTTTCCTTTTTTTGCACCAAGTTACAATATGATGAGAACACAACATTCCCCTCAGTATAATTCTCCAGCACAAACTTGGCAAAAATTTTCAAGCACTGCTGTGACAGCAGAGCTGAGAAAGTGAAACAGATACAATTGTTGACAAAAGTAATGTGATTCTTAACAGAATAATAAATAGAAGCCACCAAAGCATTTTTACCAATAGAAGAGTGGCTCCTTTGTATAAAATTGACTTACATACATATAAGACAGAGTGAGTTTTTAGTATGATGCTGCAGAGACATAAGGGCACTGACATAGTCCTGGAGTCGCCTTTTAATAAGTGAAGTGTGAGGGGGCTGGGCAACCCATGGGGGTGATATGGAGCCGCTTGCTTCCAGGTCACTGCTTTGAATCCGGCCTTGGCTGATGCCAACTGAGAGCCGTAACTCTTTCATTCCTGCTTGGTGGACTTAAAAACTTCTTTTTTGGGTTCAGCACGAGTGGGTGCTTGCTGCACTGGCAAGCCTTGTCACAGTGGCAGGAGCAGTATGGGGATGGTGAGGCTGGGCCTGGTGGTCTGTGCACAGTGGGAGGGTGTGAGTAGGGCACGTTGCTCCTGTGCCCGTAACCCCGTGCATCGACTGCCATGCTGGTGTAGCCGTGTTGGCAAAAAAGCTCCCTGAAGAACACCAGTCTTGAGGACATAGAGTGCTTTATTCTGCATGGCTTGTTCCTCAATATCATTCCTGAAAAGTTTTCAGTAAGTGAGCTAATCCTAAAAAATTTTTGGTTTAGAGTAGGTGCACTAGTTTGAAAACAAATGGACAGGAGGTCATTCTTATGCCATTTTATGTCTATTCCCCCACCTCCCATACTGTGCACCACCTGGCAGCCCAAAAGCAAACTCATAAAATAGCATAACATTTTCTAGCTATTTATTTATTTGCTACACTTACTTTCTAATGGAGTGTGTGCAACATCATATTTAAAACATGACCTTAGAAACTTAAAAACACATCCATTTCTCCCAAAGACTATACAGCTGCCAGAGAAAAGGGGACATTCAGTAAACTGCATGTCACTATCAGCTATTGATAGCCAGTGATTTGTTCTGAATCCAAAGGCTAAACCAACCCTCATGCTGCTGTATGTCAGATGCAATTGGTCCAAAGTCAAAGTTTTACAGCTCAGACAGGGCGCACTTTATCCTTCAGGCTGCTACTTAAGATAGCCATGACCCTGAGGAGAACCAGTCAACAAAACAGACAGACAAGAGGATGTGATTTGTATGCATCCCTGAGCCTGCTCAAATCACCTCTGACCTTCAGGTCAGGCTGCAAATGACAGCAGAGTGCATGCACCTGATCAGACAGCACATTCTCATTAGAAAGCCTGGGAAAAGGGGGCAGCTACACTGTGTTTACTCATAGACCAAATGCAATCTACCCAGGAAATGAGAAGAAAAAAGATCAATTTAGCTCAACAGAAGGATGTGAGCAACATGTAAGTATGTTATGAAATTCCATATCAAACTGCTTATTCTTATAAACCCAGATGGGAACTCTCTGCCTGGATGAGTCACCAAGAAGACAGGTTAGCAATGGAAAATGGGTATTTATTTGCTGCAGAATACCATGCTAGGAGTCTTTGCTAGGGTGCATAACTTCTAATAAACTGAGATCCACAATCAAAGGCATTTATAGGCTTGATTTGCTGCTAGTACTAGTTGATCATCAGTGCAGTTTGCTGATTTGAAAGTTGTATAGTCATTGCTGCTAATTTACATTAGCATATGTGAATTTACCCAGTAGAGAGGGCTGGATTTATCCAGCAGAAGGGCAGTGTTCACGTGTAAATCCAGGCTTTCCTAAATTTGATTGCTTGGATATGGCAGCCTGTCAAATTATCAGTGAGGTCAAACCCATGTTTTTTCTGCCAGGCTTCTGGAGGTAATCTGTGCTGAGGTTTTGGTTTAGGACAATTTCCAGCACATTTGGAGCAAGTCTGTGATTTGAAGGGTGAGTGTGTTTGGTGACTGTGTTACTTTGTGCAGAGACTAAGGACCACTCTTCATTGGTTCTCCAAGCTGGCATCACATTTCTTATCAATTTCATCTGGCATTAGACTGAAGGCTGCAGTGCTGCCACGATCCATCTATGCTAAACAGGCCTGCCGACGGCAGCGAGGGACCTGTGGCACGGGTACACGGCATCACTCGTGCAGACACTAAGGAAATGTGATTTGTGCCTCTGCTTGTCAGGGGCTGCAAGGACTGCTTTGGCCTTGGTGTCAGGTCAGACCTGGGGCTAAATGGGGAAAGTGCTGCCCACCTATTGCCTTGGTGCGAATGGAGATCAGCTTAGCGTGCAATGCATCTGACTCAGCCATTTCTGCTTCCAGCCCTTGCCGTGCCACCTCCCTGCTCAGTCCCACTTCTCTGCCCAGGCACGAGAATGGCACTTATCGTGCCAGGCAAGAATTCCTGTGCAGTCTGATTGCAAACCCACCACAGCATGGAGGCTAAGTCCCTCCTTTGCAATCCTGGACAACAGCAAATTTAGAGAATCCTTCTGGAACCAACCTACGACACGCTAGAAGCATACTACTGATAGGTTTCCTGAATGTCTGAAGTGAAGTTGCTGGTGAAGAGGTCAGCGTCATGACCTATAACTACTCTCTTTTAAGAGTAAAACTGAATAGTTTTATCCAGTAATGAACCATGCTCCTTGCTAGACATGAGATTTTGCCACAAACATGAGATGGGAAACAAAGTTGAAACAGAATTTAAGGCTGGTCCTTTGCTTGGGTTGAGTAGGGACTCAATGTGTGAAGGTTAGTTATTTTGCATTTTCCATACAGATCCACACATTTATGACAGATTTTAACTGTGACATTCAGATTCATGTTTTCCTCTGGTGATATCCATGTCAGCAGACAGTAAAGGAATCCTACACAGTGGGATTATTTTAGTATCATTCCTGTGAATTAAATAAGTGCCTTTTTAAAGCTCTCAGTATATACAATATCTGGTGATAGACATATTCTGGAGAGGAGCCAGCCTTACTTTTACATAGGTGTCAAACTACCCATGTTATGACATTAATGTTGTTTTCAGGCTTACTAGACAATCACTGAGGCCCGTGAGCATATTGCCTCTTGATTCCAAGGCATTTCAGCATCCTGAGCTGGAGAAGACAGAGAATGCCTCTGACACAGCTACCCTGTGCAGAAGAAGAGAGAAAAAAAGTGTCCCTGTGAGTACCATGAACAGTCACAGCAGTCTGGATTCCTAGTAAAATCCTTTTCAGTGTGCTGGCCTCAGTTCTAGGGAGAAGAATAAAAATAGACTTTGTTGCTGGAATAAAATAAGAACAGAGGAACAAGAGAACAGCTGTACTGAATGAGACCAAAGGTCCTTCTGCTCCTGTCCCTGACAGTGTCTAGTAATAACTGCTTAGGGAAAGACTATGAGGAGAACAGCACGGAGTGACCCTTCCCATGGCAGAGTCTCTCTGCTTTCAGCTATCTATAATTTAGGAATTTCCTGACACACATGTGGTTGTCCACTGGACTTTTATTTTCTGGCTTTGTGTAGTTGCTTTTTGAGCCCATTTGGCTTCCACATCCTCCTCTAGGGAGGAGTTACACAGTACAAGGAGCCCAAGAATGCTGTATGTGAAGGGGTACTTTTGTTTGTGTTAAAATTGTCTTACACCTAGTAATTTCATTTGGTGCTTCTTGAACACCAGACCAAGAGACATTGCAAGATTCTGATTGGACTAGGAAGAAGACTCATGAAACCAGAAAGTCTCCCTGTCGTTTATCTTTGTCGTGGTTTCTCCTGCTTTACAAGCCACACAGTTGTTGGTGAGTTGCACCATGCTAATAGCAGCATATGGAAAGTACAAGAAACGACAGCAGAGTCTGGAAGGAAATGCATTTTGGTATTGTACATGCACCTGTAGGTGTGTGCCCAAGACATGGGACGAGAGATTTTGAATGCTTATTGCAATGTGTTGCTCACAAACTGCACCCACTTTCAAAGGCAAAGAACAGCCAGGCATTTCACAGAGATCTTTTTCCCAAAAGAAGGAGAATACTTTTGTTTCATGTATGGTAGTAATTTCATTGCAGTTGTTTCTGTGCAATGTCACCCATAAAATTTAACTAATTACATCCCAACTATGAGCCCTGCACAATAGTAATATATAATGGAGACGACATAGACTGTGGCAAAGTTAGGCAGCGCAGAGCAATCGCTGCTTTCTTCAATTTTCAGCAATGATTACAAGTAGAGTGGTTTATGTTTTTGTGAACAGCTGAGCTTTCCAAGTTTTCCGGACAAACTGATCAATTCATATGCAAATAAAATATATCGTATGCTATAAGAAAAGAGCAGTTGATAAAGAGGATCTAGTGCTGTGGGTCTTTATGACCAAAAGAGGGAAGAATTTCTTTGTGTCACTACAAAATGTTACTCTGCCCCTGAAAGGAAGGAGACAGAAGGCTAGCTCTATGCAAAAGCCTGACTGCATGTGACTGACCCAGCAGGAGAAGGGCTGGCTCTCTTTCTCGGGCTCCTTCTGTTGCAAGACACAGATCCTAAGTACGTGCCGGATGCCTCTGTCTGATTTTTTGGGGATATTCAGGCCCAGTGATACATTTTAGAACAAGAAGGGGAATGAGCAGATCAAAAATGTAAAGCACAAGCTGTTTCTCTTGAACTTTGTTGCTCTGCTGAAAGCGGAGCATAGCAAGTACATGTGCATTTCACTTCTTTTACATTACATACCAATAGTGACTCCTGCTCTTGTTACAATAAAAGATTTCATCCTTTTCATTTTTCCTTTTAAACAGCAGTTCTTATTTAAAATTATCTTGTCCCTTCTGAAATGTGCTTTTTCAGGGTGAGTGAGCCTGGAACAGCTTGAGAAAAAATACAGTCCTTCCAAGTTGGACTGCATCTCATCAAAGTGTTTTTCCCCTTAGGATTTTATGGAATGTTACCTCACTTTATGACAGTTCACATCACAGTGTAAATGCTGAACATTTCTGTAAGTGAGGCAATGCACTGGGAAATATCAGGCAAACGATAAAATCAATAATCTGCAAGTTACCAAAGACAAACAAAATTCATGGACGCCAGTAGTTTTTGGGTCAAAGGCAGATGTTCCAGAATGGAGCAGTTTGGAATGGCCAAACACTTTTGGGCTCTTTTTGTTTAAGTTTCACATTCAAAAAGCACTGAAAAATGACTCTACCCTGAGCAACTAGAAGCATCTTTACATACACTTCTTCCATATTTTATTCTTTTAGCTGAGAAGGTGAGATTGAAAATTACTTATTTTCTTTTGTATCCTCTTTTTATGCCCTGGATGTATTGTAACAAAGTTAACTTGTATTCTTAACAAGCACAGAAGGAAACCTTTGAACAATACCTACCTGAGATCAATGGTATATTTCTTTTCCACTCAGATCTGTCTGTAAAATCAAAAAATGAGGATTGGGATTCTGCTGGAACTAAAAACATGTTAAAAAAAGATTTTATCCAAAAAAGAAAAATATTCATAGAGTGTTCTGTGCAAGGCTGAAAATGGGAAATGTTGGAGTAAGCATATTTTTGTGGTTTTTTTAATAAATTAAATATTTGAAACCAAAATTGATTTTTAACGTATCAGCACTGAAAGACTTTTAGCACAGTTGTTCAGTTCTGGCTTTCAGTTTTTAATTGAAAAAACAAAATTTTAATGAAAATCTCCCCCCAATTTCCCCTGAACAATTATAGCTACTTTTCGGACAGCTCTATTTAATTTCTTAGATGGCCATGTCCAGGAAAGAAATCCTATTGGAACTTCCCATATTCACTTTAAACTTTAAAATATATGAGGGGAAATGCACTAAACATTGGGATTAAAGCAGTGTTCTGGGTCACAGAACAAGTAAAACAAAACCGAGTATTGGTATGTTTACTGAGCTGTGCTTATTTACGTGCAGGCTTTTGAAAATAGAGTACCAGTGGAAAACTTGTAGGATCGGTATAGCAGTTGCTGAAATATCTGTAGATATACTGACAGATGTACAGCTAGAAACCTAGTGCTTCAAAAAAAAAAAAAAAAAAAAAAGTGCAAAGGATGGATATAGATGCTTTCATCAACCCAAACCAAAAAATTCCCTGGCAAAGCCAGGCAAGTGAAAACATCCCGATACAGTGATGTACAGTGAAGGCTAAAAAGGCAATCACCGTGGCTAAAAGTTATCAAGATAATTATTGCTAACGCCTGGATTGGGGAATATAAGCAGCGCCACGGAGGCTTTTCAGCTTTGCATCCCTCGCAGCCTTGGGAGAGCTCCTCCGGCCAGGCATTATTTTATTGATATAAAAGGCTTTGGGCTTTATAAGCGCCGCACCTGCGGTCCTGCGGCTCCTGGGGGAATCATTCAGGGAGAGGAGAGGCAGCGGGCAAACTCGGCCCTCCCGACATCAAAAGTCCCCACTCTCCGTCGCCCCTTTCAGCCGCGGGTCCCTCCCTCCCCTCTCTCCGGGCGGCTGCCCGCGGCCTGGGGAACCTCTCACTTTTTGTCCTCTCCCGACCCTTCTGGACCACATTCTATGTTTTTATTCAGGCCATCTGCTCGCCGGGGAAGGGAAAGCGGCTGCCGCGGCTGCCGGCCCCACGGCCCCTCCTGGCACTTCTCTGCCCAGCGACGGCGCCTCTCCCCCGGCCCGGCCCGGCCCGCGCAGGCTGGCGCTGGCCAGGCAGGATTTTATTTCCGCTTAAATATAGACGACCAGGGGTAGGTTTGTGTTGGTGGCCTCCCCCTGCTCCCCCGGAGTGGTACGGCCGCCTTGTTCCTGACAGAAGTCTTTCTAAAGACCTGCTCAAGCCTCACTAAGCAGCTGTGAGTTAGGTCATTTTCCCAGGAGTTTTACATGTGGAAAACCGGGCATTAGGAAGGCCTCAGAAAAGGACACCATCTGGCCCCAGTGAAAAAAAGGATCATGACACTTTCTGTGGTACCAACAGGCCCTGATGAACCATAAAGGAATTCAGGCCTCGACTGTGATCCGATGGTGACTGGCCCAACAATCCCCCCCGTGACAGCCTCCTCCATTCAGCCCCGCAGTTATCTCATAGCACAATGGACTTTTGTGCCACGCTGTTTACCGGGGGCGTCGTCAAATCCAGTCGGATTTCTGGGCTCGGCTTCAGCGCCCCTGCTCTTTGCTGCAACATGTAACACGCATCGGGAGAGATAAGGACACAAAGAAGGCGGCTTTTTTTTTTTTGCTTTGCCTTCCCCCTTCCCCC
>VZTJ01000255.1:915104-942562 GCA_013397795.1 Orthonyx spaldingii
CCAGAGAGAGGCTGAAGGGGGTTGGAACAGGCAGGTCCAGCAAATTCCATGTGACCAGTTCAGCTGCAATAATCTCTTTTCTCCTTCTGGTTCAAGCTACACATGAGAGCACTCTAGTGTCTTTCATCATTATTTGTCACCCTTTTGTGTTGAGCAACTTATATCCACAGCCATTCCAGCAATTAAAATAAAAAAGGACCAAACATTATTCACAGTGAATAGCTCTGAGACCAGTGACATCAAGTACCAACCAACCCATTGAAGACTGGGTACCTGATATCCCTCGAGTATTTTATGGAGGGAAAAGAAAATGCAGCCCAAACTCAAACCCAGCAAACACACTGTTATATGGAGAGTTCAGAGCCTGATTAAAAGATAGGTGCTCTACAACAATTTGTCTTACATGTTCCTGGTAACGAGAGGAGAGGGGAGAGGGGCAGAGGGATGAGAGGACAAGCTCTCAGTTACTGTACAGCTAACTTTTAACACCTTCAAAAGTTATTTATATGTTCAGGCACCTAAATGGACCACAGGGCTGCATCATCTGCACCCATCTTCTCAAAAGCTGTAATTTGGGAAACCTTTGCCATCAGTGCTCTGACAAAGTTAAGGTTTCCTGTGGTGGTTTCCAAGTGAATGAGTGACAGCCCCCCTCATTTTTTCCTCTCTGTCCAATTGCCTTCCCTGTACATCTACAGTGAGCAGGAGCATGGGGATTTGTATGCCTAGGGAGATGTAGCTCCTTCCCCACCTGACCAGGTAAACAACTATTCATCTTCTAGAAGCTGATTGTTTTCTATCCCATATATTCATTTTCCTTTCAGAACAGCACAGCCCTGAACAAACCCTTGGCTTCAATTTCTCCTAAAATATTAAGAAAAAGCATATTCTTCTATTTTCAAAGGGTTTTCAGAGTAAGATGACTGTGAAATAATAAAAAAAACCCCCAATCATCCCAACAGCAATGCATTTATGTTGCATCTCTTAGAAACTGGATTAATATGCCTAGGTATGCACAGTGGCACGAAGAGAAATTATTCTTTTGGCAACAAGAGGAGGCAAGAAATTCATCTATTTATGGAAGTGGACTGATTGTTTAACCTTGGAGCTGTGTGGGGCTATCTGGAGTTATTAAGTAACATTTTCTGCAGTGAACACATACATACTTCATGGTGTTCAAAAGGCTACCACATCCTTTATACTTACTCAATTAGTTAATTAATAGCACTGTTAAAGAAATCTTCTTTATTTCTAATCATCATTTGTGAAGACTGACTTTTCAGGTTCTGATTGTCAGGCCTCTTCTGCATTAGAGAGCCATCTGCTATCAGGAAAATTCCTCCTTTCAACAGGTAGGGCTTTATATGGCATAAATTTGCTCTTACCCTTTTCTTGAAGAAAATGAACAAACTGAATTATCTAATTTCTTGCCACAGAGTGGAATATTCCATAATTCTTAATGAATAGTAATAGTTTTCTGGATTATTTTCACATTTTTCCTACATATGTTTTGAAGTGGCTGAAAGATGGGGCAATATCCCAGTAATGTTCTCAGTGGTGCTGTTTAGACACAATTCACTTCTCTGTTTGATATTCCTCTTTTAAATTTACTATCCCTCACAGCCAAAGCACTGGACTGGGAGATTTGCAATGGTACATAATATGGGCATTAAGTGGGTTTTTAGGGTCAGTGCAGTCTGGGACAAGGGATTTGCATCTTGTGAGTCTGAAATTAATTATTTTTTTTTTGTTTTGTTTTGTTCTGAGATGAATTACATCATGTTTGGAATATCAATAATTTTGATGTTCAAAGGAGACTAGTTTATCAAGCAATCTAGATTGTTCTGTTCACCTGACCTGCCTCTATCATTAATTTAGGAGTGCACCAACTTTGAATCACTACTTAACATTACTGCAAATGATTCAAATGATTCATATTTTTTTTCCCAGAGCACTTTTAAGATTGTCAAAGATTATCAAATGACAATGAACAGAAAACAGATTCTGACAACACTGTTCTAGGAGCTTTCTTACTGAGGTTCTCCTCTTCATTATTTTGTAGTAGTTCCTCTGCTAGATCTGGACACGAGTCTCTAGAAACTGGGGAGCTGGCAAGCGGATGGTGATTCTGTTCAAAATATTCCCAACATGTGGCTACTTTAGTGACCCACCCAGCATATGTTGCGCAGATTTGTCACAGTGCTGCTTTTGAGGCACTGACATTTGGTGACGGCAGAGACGCTGTCCCTGGCTCTGAGCTGGGGCAGCTCAGGGCTCTCAGCCCCGGGTGGGAAATTTCTCTCCCCCATAGACAATCTCTTCTTGAGGGAGGAGAGGACAATGCAAACTTGAGACTGGGAGAGTTCTCAACTATACTTTCACTGGACAAGCTCTGTGCCTCTGGAAGAATGGGATTCAGAGTATACCTCCTGGGGCTCTGTTTGTGCAACCTGTTCCAGGTGAGGTTTGGGTGAGAAAACTGTGTGCCTCCTATTGCCTCAGAGGGCCTCTGCCCTTACATTTGAGCTCACAGATGCAGAAGGAAGCTTAATTTGTAAGCATTTTTTAAAGGGCAAAAGAGGAGAAAAAATACTGACATTGGCAAGGATATCATTCTGTTTACAAATGACATGAATAAAATAGTGATGTATTAAATGCAGTGCTCTGTTTGGACCAGACACTTTCCATTTGTGAAAAATGACCATGCTTCTCTCCCTAGGAAAACCAATCTTTTGCTTTAATGCGATTTATGAAAGAAATCACCATTTGTACATTACTTTAAAAACTTGAAGAAGAATGCTCTTAGAAGTTTCCTCAGCTTTGGTGAAGGCTGAGCTGTTTGTAGAGATGTCAGCCACAAGACTGGTGGCTAAACTTAGCGGGTTGCATTCAGAATGGCTCTGTGTCTGTTTTCAATTTGAAAGGAACTGGCTAAAGTGTTGCAAACACTTGAAGCCATGCATTCTGCATTACAATAAAAGTGGTGTCATTATACACATTACCCTCAATAACAGCTTCCTTTTTAATTCATGAAGGACATCATAATCAATATCTGCTGAGTGTAAGCCACAGGAAGAAAAACTCCAAACAATCCAGACAACACTGGATGTACCAAACTTTGTAGCCAGTACTGTGTTCATGGCTTTTTTCCAGTGATACTGCCATAACTTGTACATAATAAAAATATGTTTTTATAGGAATGCGTTAGTGATAGCTGTCAAAAAGAACATTCAGGATAACTCCCGTTTCTCTTTCTTTGCTTTGCTTTCCTTTTCAATAAAACATTATATGCAGCATATACAATGAGAAAAAATAATCCCAAGGAATGCATGCACCACCGTGACTCCACTGTGAACTACAGGCCAAAGTTATATTGACACAGACAAGTATGGATCCTTCTTGTTCATTCCTGAGAAGATGAGAAGTCCAGAGCTGGAACTAGCAAATCCATTTGGCACATTGGCTGCCTAAGCCCTCATGATAGGTGACCAATTTTTGTTCTCTGAGAAGCTGTCTTCTTTTGTCCCATCTCTCCCCCAGCAACAATTCCCCTGATGAGATATTTAATCAGAAGTAGCTGTTTCCATCCTTTCTTCTTTGTAGACAAATACCAAAATGAGCAGACCAATTGTAGACAAATAGTTAAATAATTTTGATTCCGGAGATTTACTTGGAAGTAGGTTCTGTTTTTACTGTTTCCAAGAGAAGTAAATAGGGACAAAACCCCCACGTTACTTGAATGGCAGAGTTGCACTGTGTTGATACAGGATAAGGCACCTGAGACCTCCTTTCTTGGTGTTAAGACTCCCAGAGCTAACCTTGACCGTCACCTGGCCATCCTTGACAGAGCAATATCTGAACTAAGACTCTGCCCAAGACTCCTGCCTCTGGACAAGATGAACAAGAAGTATTTTCCCAGATGAGTTTTAATCAAGCCCTTAGTAAAAATGTCATCGGCTGATTTTGTCTGTAATAGGCAGAACCTTAACTGCAGAAGTCCTCAAGGGTGCTCAGAATAAAACTCCCATTTTCACTGTGAAGAAATGTCAACATCAGGTGGGAGAGAGGACACATTGACCAAACATGTTCATTTTGTTTAATTCTTGGAAGCAGTTTGATTTTTCTTATAAAGAGATCTGCCACTGCTTTGCTTTCTAGAATACTAATATTAAAAAAGACATGTCCCTGTAAACATCATAATAAATTGCAGAAGGAAGAAGAAAATACTCTAAAGCAGGTAAATCTTCATGTTTGTTTCATCCTTGTAAGGACCAACTTTCATTTAGCTTCCCGCCCCGTACTATGATGGGAACAGAAAGAGGAGAGGTTGTTTACCCAACAAAGTTACTTCTTTTCTTAATTGCTACTGCTTTTTCCACTGGCTATTTTGTTGCTCTAGGTGTACAATGAACACATGGTAAAATTTGCACTAATAGCAAAGAGGCAAGGCCTGAACACTTCTAGAAATCCTGCTTTATGCTCACAAAACTGTTGTGGAGCATCTGAAAAACTTTAGATACAAGTTCCTTACTGGAATACAAATGTGGGATTTTTTAAAAGGCCATTTTTGAAAAGATAGAACATAGAAGAAACATTTAAGCATGTTTTGGAGAACACGGTTCAAAAATAATTAAACTTACCAGGTGAATTCATACCTGGCCATTCTGAATCAGAATGTGATGATGTGTATTTGCATTATGTTTTTTAATATCTTCAGTCAATTAAACTCCAGAGTATTCATGTTGTTGATTAATTCAATATTTGATTCTATGTTCTTTTTGCTGACTCCTCCCCAAACTCTCATCTTAACGTAATTCTGTAGTTGATATATGGTTATAAAAAAAGAAGGCTCCACAAAACTTGGACAATACTAGGCATTACTGGGAAAACTAATGAGTGAGAAAAGAACTCTGAAGTGAGGTGGAAATCAAAATGATGTGCGCTATTTAAATACATATTCAAGGGCTCCTCTTTTTTCATACTTCCTTGCCATGTACTGGTTATATTCCTAAAAACTGGATAAAAGACATATATTTCATATGTGAAAAACTTTAATGAGAAGATAAACTTTTTTAGTGATGGGATTAACTGTTTCTCTGAATGCAATCCATGTTTCCTTTTAGCTCTTTAGTAAAAGGTCCATGAGCCAGCATGGAAAGGGCATCACAGCACCAAAATGAGGGAAGGAAGCAGGTACTGAAGAAGAAAAGTGGGACTTGGAGGGGAAACTCTAATGGATTGAATAAAGCTCTAGGATCAAGAAGAACAGGACATAGAAACATATCCTTCAGTGACTTCATCTTACTGAAAACACCACTGTGCTCAGGGCAGGTTTAGTTCTGCCTGATTGGGATTGCAGTTAATAGAATTGGCAAATAACATATAAAACAGACATAGCAATAGATCTCAGCTGCTTGCATGTACCAGGCTTCCATCCCCGCAGAGGTACATGGCATTATTTGGAAAACAGTGTAAGATTTGAAAGTTTTGTACTCTTAAATTCCTGCCTGTGGGAATGGAGCTCTCTTTGGTGCCAGCTATTTTGGGAGACAGGAATGGAAGAAGAGACTTGAGGGACTTAGCACCAACCTGCAATGGGAAGCAAGGGAGCCATTTGTGCTTAAAAGACTCAGACATGGCACTTGGGAATTTCCTACCTCTGAGAAGACACAACATTGGTTTTGGCTACTAAAAGGTTTTGCCTTTATTTATAATAGGACCTTTGTCAACTGCCAGTGCCAACACTCATAGTCCTTGGAGCAAAGCCAGCCATGACACAGAGGTATAAAATATTTCAGGTGCAGATCTCATCTAACATATCTCAGTGTTGATCTACTGTGTGATGGTATGGATAAGTGAATGTTCTGATCCCCAGGGATCATCTAATGGGGTGTCTTATCTGGTCCGTCTGACAACCTGGAAAATACCTGTGTGGGTAAAAGGAGCACAGAGACTTCCAGTCATACAGACCTGGCCATCATTCTGTTGACCTCCTTGACTGTTCAGGAAGGAATTCCAGGATACATTTTCTGCTCCTTTCATTGGTGCAGCAGGCAGCAGCACTAGCAATAGGATTTCCATGTTTCCTTGGGTGGGTGGAGAAAACTTCCACTGGCTCTACTTCAAGGTGCTACTGAGGCCAGGAACTTAGGAGGAATCAAAGAAAGGATTTATTGTTCATGCATACATCCTGGTATTAGTCAGTATAAATTAACTATACTGATAGTAACTTGTATTTTCAGTGTCAGGCCAGGAAAAAATCACTCATTTTCTAAGTTTAAGATGACACTTTGCATCTGGGAAGGATATTTAGTCATTATCCAGGATATGAAAAATTTTGTATTTCTCTTTGTTTCTTAAAATCAACTTTAGTGGTTGTTCCAGAAAACAAAATTTGGCTAGATCAACCATTTTCTTTATTCACGTTCACACCTCATGTTTGTGGCTGGTCTTGATGAGGGTCTTGCAGTGGGTGTGGGGAGATGGCTGCCCCTTGAGTGGAGCACAACAACAAGTCCCCATGAGCATTGGGTGCTGCTGGCGTTGTCCAGCTAATAACCAGAAAGGGAAGTGTGAAGAGATGGATCAGTCTTCTAGTCTAGCTGATGAAAAGGGAAGAAATCTGGCCAATTGTAATGCTTTCATAAATGCTAGGCTTTATAGAGATGCAGAGAGCAAACCTTCCCAGTAGTGAAGCAACATGGCCCCAAATTCTACTACAGAGTGTTGTGGAAATTACACAACCTAGTCACACACACACACAAATCCACTGTGCCTGCAATGTGTTATTTGATGTTTCATGGAAGAACTGAGCCCTCCTCTTGGGGATCAGGGATAATACCAAAGGGGTACAGTGCTTTTTCTTTTGGCCTGGTGGGTAACAGGAGCTCGTATACTAAATAAGTTATCTGCTAGGAAATGTAGGTGTGCTGCTCCTTCGGAGTGTCTGTGGGATGTTAATTCAGAAGTGGTGGGAGCTGATGGCTAGCGGCACTGCACAGGGCTTCTGGGGACAGGCAGAATCCTTTGCAGTGTACTTCAAAGGGGGATTCTCAGTTAAGGGAAAAAAAGGATAGATTTTGAAGTTTCTTTCTGCCAGAAGGCTTTACTGTGAGCCCCTGAAGTTCTTTTTTTTATAATCAGGGATGAGATAGGTACTTTTTCTTTCTTTTCTGCTTAATTTGGGCCAATGTCTTTTGAACCCTGTGTAAATTCTTGTGTGAGGAGAAGACTGAATGTACTGTGTATTTCTTCGTTGTTGATCAGGTTTCTTGTTTATTTATTTTAAATTAGACACCAAGCCTTGAAAAATATTTACAAGGAGACCTTAACCACTGGTTTGACATTCATTCAGCATGCATTCCCAAAAACAGTAAAATTGTTCTTTGGCATTAAACATTGTATGAAAATAATGCTTTGCTGTACTAGACTGAATGAGTCACTACCTTCCAGGACTGAGCCCAACCTTTTGGTACTTTCACCTTCATTCTTCTTGAGGGCACATGAGATGCATCAGATCAGGCTTATCCTTAAACTGGGTGATGAATTATCACTGTTTTTCAGCTCTCTGTCTCCCCTCCTTCTCATTAGTTTCTCCTTGAGCCTTCTGAATGAAAAGCAACTCTACCAAGTGAGAGACCTTCAAGTTCTTGTGTTTTGAAAATAATTTTTGTCCAGGATCAGGATGGGAATGGGATACTTGACTTACACCTGCATCCAGTAATACAGTACTCTCCCAAGTCACAATTAAAATGCCTGTTGCATGTATGGTTGCACTGGGAACGTTGTCTGAGACCAGAGGGGCTGGACAGGACACATGCAGAGACTCAGGCCTCTTGGTTTTGCAACCTTATCCAGAGCACATGAGGAGGTGATTTATTTTCCTGTTAACCACCTTGAATTGAGTGGTTTGTTAATGATGTGTGGGTGGGCACTGGGGGCTCTTTTGATGTCTCCTGGCAATGACATTGTGTTGTTTGCCTTAAGTCTCGTGTGTTCATACTTGGAAAGGCTTGCAGTGTGGAAGTTTGAAAAATTTCAAGTTCTAGTTCAGGATGGGACACAATGGGCCTGAAAGTAGACATCCTATTGCAAATGAACAGGTACAACTTTGGGCACAACATAATCCAACAGATCATTTCAGAGTGAAAGTCCTTCTTAATTAGAAGGACTCTGAGTGAGGTTTTGGATTGTTTAAAAATCATTCTCTCGAGCCACATCTGTTTCAGAGCTGTAAACGTCCCAGCTTGTGCTCACAAAGTTCAGACTAAATGTTGCTTTCTCAGAAGGTCTTACAACATTTTCTCACATTGTCATACTATTTATTAACCACTTGCACTAATCATGGTGAGGTCTGCAGATTCATGCAATGCAGCAGAGCTTAATATAGTAGAAAAAGTTTTCTCCAGATGCATGTAGAGAGCTTCTGTGACCTAAAAAGTGCACCTTGGGTAAAATTCAGCCCTCAGTTTATGAAAAATAATTGACTGTAAATGGTGTTCATATTAGATGGTACTTTAAGTGGCATCATAATCTATTTGTACTCTGTGGTTCTATTTTGGACATATAAAAACAGAAGACTTTGTTCTTTTCAGGGATAAGACTAAACATTTTTTCCCTGTATATACAGAGAGCAAAATAAGTCATGTTGGCTGACTTATTTTGCAGTCTATATCAGCAAAACATTATCAGATTCTAGAGAGGAGTGATGGTTCCACGTGAATTATTGGTGGTGCAGTTTGTGTTGCTCTATGATTTTATGTAGCTACAGTAACTACTATCTGATCCATTTTAAATTTTTAATTTATTTCAGTCAACAAGGTTTAATCTTGCAAGAAGATTAAAAAAATCACAATTTTTTTTAGGCCACCAAAGGACCGACAGCCTTTCATTTAATCCCTCATAAGCTGAATGCCTTGAAAAGACGTGTGACTTGTTTGGCGCTGACCCTAGCAGAGTATGATATTAATAGGTTATTGACTTGGTAGGTCTTAAACAGCCGGAGGGAACATCATTTGCAGTAGCTGCAATGCACTGGAGGTTTGTTTCATTGATTGTGCTGTTTAACCCATCATCTCCAGGCATTTAAACAATGATATACGCTTGACAAACCTAATATTTCATTCTGTATCTGGGGACCAAGAAGCAGAAATTAAAGGAAAGAAAAAGATAACTGGACAGATACATAGCAGAAAATGATGATAAATGAGAGGGAAAAAACCAGACAGATAAAAGACCCAAATTTTGGAATGTGCCGTAACTAAAAAATATATAAAAAATAAGAGAATTTTCTATGAGAAAGGTGGGTAAATGATAGCATATACATCTGAGTGCTCAAAGACTTAGAATTAGCATGAATTTGGAAATCTTTGGAATTTAGGAGTTATTTTGCTCTCTGCTGTCAGGAAATTTTGATGGGGTAAGTCATGTGTTGAAAGACATGGCTCTTTCCATTTACAAAATATGATGTCAAATATCAACGTGTTGAGCACATGCAGCATGAACTGAAGGAAAAGAATGTAATTTTCAGGACTGATGCTAACCTATCAGTAAAGATAATTATAGTAACAACAAGAATGGTAACAATGGGGGGGGGGTTCTCTCTATGAATAGATAGAGTATTATACTGAATGTCCACCTGAGATATTTAAAATACTGGTTGTGTCATGAGCTCTTGTGTGTGTCTGCAGCTGAAGTAGCAAAAATATTGGAAATTCAGTTGTATTTTGCTATCTTGGTGTTATAGTTCTATTAGAAGTATGCAACTATATTATAGGGGCTCCTCAATAATTTTTTTACAAAAATTGTGGGCCATAAATTTATAGGAAAAGCTCAGGGTGGATTCTGTTCTAATAAAATTAAAACCCGTCTTTCAGTCAGAACCACACTTCTACTAGGTGCTAATAAAACATCAAATATAGCAGATAAGTAGGTCTTAATAGTAAAGTTGGGATTCATTTAGGTGTTCAGGGTGTAGGAGCACTGGTATTCACTTTGCTTCTGTCCATACCCTGGAAAATCAGTCTGAATTGGGCACTGGAGTGACAGAGTGGTGAGTGCATCTTGCTTGGCTACAGCCCTTTAAAAATCAGGCATTAATTTTGAGTTAGGCATCAGGAGAGAGAGTCTGTGACTTGCTGAGTGAGGTTCCTGAACACCTCTGACAGCAATCTTTGTGAGGCTTAAACCACCACCTGGAGATTTTTTTCTTTTTCCACTGACTGCTGACACAGTCTAATATTTGGACAGCTAAACACTCTGGGAGAACACACCTGTTTTGGGATCTCTTAATCCCATTGTCTTTCCTTCAATAACTGAGTCACTCTATGAGCAGAAATGTTTAGGCCTCACTTCTGTAAGTGAAAGTGCCTTGGCTACATGGAGTCCTGAAAAAGCCAAGCATATTCCCATACTGAAACAGTTCTAGCAAGAATCTCCAGCACTCAGTCAAGGGCAGAGGGAAGGCTCCATGGTCTTGAGAGATGGCTCTGATTAAAATTACTGAAATGGAAAGTGAAACAACAGTGTGAGACCTACATAGCTACTTGCACACTGTGGAAAGCAGAGAGAAAACAGTTGAAGATGTTTCTGTGTGATCCTGAAAAACATATGGGAAGAAATAGCTGAAAAATTAAGAAAGGATTGTTACAATTGTTCTTATTTTTAATTTGCCACTTCCAAAAGGCCCGAACAGAAAATAAAATCACTTAATGGGATAATCATTATCTAAATTTTGGCATCTGAGAGTCGGTATAGCATAGTTATCTAAGCTCTCTTTCTAATCTCTGAAGATGGAAAAGAATGCTAAGAAGGTGGCTTCTCTCACTGATACTTGACACCCATATAAGAATGGTGTGCGTGATTGCCTAAAGAGACCCGTCTGTCCTTTTTCACTACAAGGAACTAACTGTCCCAGAGTATAAGACCAACTCTTAGATGTTTAAAATTGGGCTAGAGAAAATGCTTGTTTTGTGAATATTTCCCATATGAATTCATAGCTTCTGACCATCTCTTTTTAGATTTTAAGTAATTTAGAAAAAATGGAAAAAGAACTGAAACAGATAAAAATTATAATTTCAATATGTATGATTTTCACAGTGGATCAAGTGGATGAGTTGATTTGAGGATCTTATACGTCTTTAGTGTCAATGAGTCTATGGAAAACTGCAGTTGTGAGGGACGCCTCATTTACAATATGTATTTTATTAATATTTACTTTCACACTTGTCACATTCTGTATCACTGAATGTATTGTATGGCTTTTCCTTTGTTTTCCCAGAAGAGAAAAACTGAAACTTCTAGACTTTACTAGCTAAAGTACTTTAAGTTCTTTAAAAATTATTTCCTTCATTTTAGAATATACAAATGTAAGGAATACAGGACTATGGTTAACATTGAGCAAAAATCTGTATCTGAAATTGTGGTTTTCCCTAGAAATACCAGGGGTGTTACTGTTATGTTTATGAGCAAAACTGTCTGAAATGCCAAGTTTCATCAATGAAGTATGATAACACTGGGCTTAGTAGATAATTGCTTTTATTTCCCATGTATGAAATTCTGACTTTGATTTTTACTTAATTCAATAGACTTTTTCCACTAGTTTCAGGTGGGTCAAGAAGGGTCCATAGGATGCAGAAGCTGACATGTAAGAAAGTATTTCTGTTTTCCTAACAACATGATAAGAATTGAACACATGTATGTGAATTTGTAAGGAAGAATTTTCTTAGTTCATTCTGTCCGTGCAGTTGAGGCTTATTTTCTCCTCTACTCTTCTTCAGTAAGCTAAGCACCACTGTGAAAGCAGCAAGACTAACTATGAGTGATGTGCACCTGTATTATTGCTCAGAAACACATGTCCTGCTCCTGAAACACCACTGTTCAACATAACGCTGATCTCCACACAAGAAAATGCACTGCTTAAACTGCAGGTGTACAGTTCTGATCTGCCCCAGAGCTCCTCAGCAGATCAGGGGTGAGCTGTAACCGAAGAGAGTATGCAGATATGCAGTATTTATTTAAAAGCTGAAAGCAGAAGCTGAGTACACATTGAGAGGGAATTATGAATTATTTTAGTAATATCACATAAGAAGGTTCAAAGGGGAAGACCTTCTTTAAAAAAATATTTACTAATGGAGTCCTGAGCAGATGCTATGAAAGCACCATAAACACTTCTGAACATTTACTATGATGAACACTCTCTAATATTACTAATTAAGTTTCCTTTACTCATACCAGCTGGTATTTATGTGTATATTTCCCTCTTCAGTAACCGGGTAGTTGGTTAGGGCATGTTGTGCAAACCCCTCCCTGTCCTGAATTGGCTGCATTAGCTTTCTTGTTGCTCAGCACAGCGAAGTTACAAATACATAGTCTTTACCTACTGCATGCAGATGTAAAACATGAGACCTGAGAATCAACACAGAGATTATTCATTTTTAAAAAATCTCATGTCATGGCAGTGTTGTAGTTTAACTTCAGCTGGCAACTCAGCTCCACACATCCACTTCCCCACCTCCATGAGGATACTTGATGCATAAATCTGCTACGTGAATTACATCATACCACACTGTAACTTGTGTTTTGAATAAAGAAATTGTTTTCTGCTGTGTAAACCTAACATGGGACTACACATGTAGGTTGACCATGGGTGGTATATTTCCTACAAGGCCACCTCACTAAAATCAGCTGGAGATATGCATGCATACATGTAACTTCGAACCAATTTATGCATGAGCTACCCAATAGCACACTCTATGGAATAAATCCTCTAATTTAGTCAGAAAATGCTTAAATTAAGAAAGATGTGTTAGAGATGTAGTTTATCTATAAGACTGTAAGCAAATATATCCCACATGGCATCCATTTAAAATACAAAATACATGTCTGCAAGATCAAGCTCTCACACTTATGTATCTGTATGTAATTCCATGCATACGCAATTTTAGTTATGCATGCTCCTGAACTACTAGTGCTACTGAGTATTCTGTGTCTAGAGAAATACCTTCCTTTTTGCTTCACATTTCTGGTTTTGTGTTAGTTTACCTTCCATCATTAATGCAAATACTAAAAGTCCAAGTAACCAAGCACTTAGGCTCTGTTAAGAGTCACTCAAGAAACAGAGTTTTTCAGAGAGTCTTAGGAGAGCAGAGAAGAGACGTGGGACACTCCTGTCCTATCTGCCTAAGTTGATGGAGGAGACCCCTACCATAACATCTGTTGCCAGGAGACCTCTTTACCCCACTGCCTCTGTGGTAAGGAGGGGTGGAAGTGTGAAAGCATTTTGCTCTTTTGTTCAGGGCTGAAACTGCCTCCTAACTTCCCTTTGACTTTTTTAGAAAATGTAGAGCAGCAGTGAAAGGAGGAAAATGTAGAGCATCAGTCTCTGGTAGCTCCAGAGGCAGAAGTGAGAACCAGATATGTGAATAGAAAATATGACTTCATTCACCCAAATCCTTTAACCTTGATGGAGTAAAAGGGATAGTTCACTCCAGAAATTAGAAAGCTCTGTGCTTCCTCTTGGCTCCTAGGCTGAGTTTCTAGTGCAATGAATATCTCTCAGGTGGAGGGAGGTCTGTACTGTTGGTTCTGACAACCAATGGGGAACTAAACTCCAAATAAGCCACCCCACTTCCCCTGCCAGCAAGGGAGGAACAATAAATGAGAAAGGTGCCAGGGTCTGCTGGTCCCTTTGCTGGAGTGAGCCAGATAAGATGAGATCCCTTCTGGTTCTGGCCAAAGCATTTCCCTTGCTGAAACCATGCGCTGACTATGACATAAAATGGTATTTTACTACGCAGAGCTGACAGCTCCACCCCCTTGTCTCTGTACCCAGGATACCTGTTCAGAAAAGAATGGAATGATGCTACTTAGTTGTTCCCACTACATATTTAGAGGAAACATTATTTTTGTTGAAATCGGATCTCAGGCTGAGAGGAACAGGCTGAACTGCTTTTTAGCCATTCCTTTATTTGTTTCTAAATGTATATAAAAATTTGGGACTTAAAAGTCTTCTTCATGAGTCACTTTGGCTTGATGTCCCTGCTAGAGGTCACTAAAGTTAAAACAGAAACTCTCCCACTGAATCATTTAATGACTGGAAATTGGAGGTAATAGACTTGAAAACGTATTCTCATTTCTGTAATTCAAAACCCTTTATCTGTGCCATGTAGTCCTGCTAGAAAGAGCAAAATGGCCTTTAACAAAGTCTATTTGCAGAATAGTAAGAAGTGTTAAGATGCCAGATGCATCTCATTATGAATTTTAATGAGTAGATTCACACCTTGTCTTCCATTAAATAAATTACATGGTCTTTTCCAAACTCTTATCTGGCAAATTTGAAATTTGTTTCTAAAAAGTAGACTCGAGAAAAGTTTAAGACTGTTCATCCTGGGCAGAGGACCTTTGGCCCATAGTCAGCCATAGAGGGGAAAAAGGGTCATGCTCACTCATGCAGCAACACCCCAGAGCTCCTCTGTGCCATTGACACAGAGAGCACTGCCTGGAACGTGATTAAAAGTGAGAGTCAGAAATCAAGATACTCTGGATTGCAATTAAAAGAGAAATCAATCATCTAATTTTCTTTTTATCTCAGGAAGAGCTAAGTTCATCTCCATCATGCAGAAACCTCCAGAAAAAGAAAACAGATATTATGGTGAATAGTGAAGCATATTCTAGTCGCATTATCACAGCAAATGCAATCTCTTTCAAAACCATTTTTCTTTTGGAAAATGGTCAGAGATATTTTTTTTACAACAGAGAAGTAACTGAGTATCTGTGCCTGAACTCTTCCATGCCACTTCACCTCTGAACAGGTTTGAAGCTTACAGGGCCCTTGAAGTGAGACATTGATTGTGGTGAGGGATGTTTGCAACACTGTACTCTGCAGGAGTGAAACTGAGGGGAGGAAAGAAGCCTCCCTTTCTTTGCATCCTGAAAGGAAGGATATTGAATGCAGTTGTTCAGACTGCTGGTAATCGCAAAGATGAGTCTTAAAGTTGAAAATATTAGACATTATACTGCTTTGAATCAGTGTAGTTTCACAAAAACCTGCACAGTGCTGCAGGGAAGCAGAGGACTTAGTCCTTCTCTCTTGCATAGTCGTGTTTCAATTTTTTCTCTATTTACAGATAGCCAGAATCTATTTCTGTAGAAATAGGTAACAGACAACGTCCCTGAAATAAGCTGCTTGCGCCCATGGTCAGAATTCCTCTTGTGAGTAACAAAATCTGTGAAATCAACGGGATGCCCTATTTTACTCTAGCCCTTCCTCACTAGAAAGAGAGACAGTTCAGAAGTTCTAAACACAGCAATAAAACCTGCAAAATTCCACTAAATATTATGGTTAAGAGCTTGCAGCAAACATCCAAGCAGAAAACACATGCATTGTCTTTTCATCCTAGAACAACCTGAATCCAGTCTTTTGCCTTTCATTCCTCCAGTCTACCCAGCTTCCGTGTTTTGCACATCAGATACAGCATATATTTATATAATTCTATTCTTCCCAACACAGCGATGGTGTTTAATGTATGCAACCATCACACACTTATGTATATGAAAGAATATCCTTTTAAACACAGCGTCAACAGGATAATGAATGATGCTGAAGAAAAGTCATGTCTTTGTCAGGAAACATCTGCTTTAGGTTAAGGGGAAGAATTCAGGTATTACATTAAATCCTATGCATTGTATATACATGTGTGTATGCATAAAGGATATTAATGAATATGTGGATCTGGTTTTAAATATAGTCCATTGAATGTAGGGACTACCTGATGACCAGATTTTATCCACATATTATACATTTCCACTTCTGTCTATTTTGCCAAAACACCTGCCAAAATCTGGTACCTACTTTCTAGTTCAAAGAGCAAAGCAAAAAATGTTGGGTTTGCTTGTTTATTTCAAAGGGGAAATATTAGAAATTAATTACCACATTTTTCTGGGTCAGGCAAATACAGGTGAATGAGATGAACAGGAAACCAAGTGCAAGCACCAACTATCACTAAAGCACCACTAGTTAAGATACGGCAGATTTATGAGCTTTATTTTCTACCTAAGGCCTGTCATATTTTTTCACCTTTATGTTAGTTAATTGCAGAGTAACATAAATTAACTTTTGGAACACAGCAAAAATGGGAACTTTATTTATGAATTTCTTGGATTTCTTTACCCCAAGCCAAACAACTAAATTGCTACTTAGCATAAATTATTTATTGGCCCTGGCTCAATACCATCCAACACCAGCCCCTGGAGGTCTGGGAGATATAAAAGATTTAAAGCATCTGTGCGACAGCATTGGTGCAGCCACAAAGCCATGTTTCTTTCCAGAAGGGTCCACTTTATTTTGTTGTAAATAAATAGAGCCTAAATTTCAGGGGAGGGCTGGGTAGCTTCTAGCAGGACTGTAGTGTTTTGCATATGTTAATTACCCACAGTTGCATGACAGAGAGATATACACTGTTTGCACAACTATTCTGGGGAGACCTGTTGGCAAAAGGATGCATTTTAATCTGCACATAATACAGGAATGCTAAAATTTTCTATCACTTTGTTTTATGCATATATATGTATAAAAACATTACAAAGCGATCATATATACATACAGTCACTTCATAATCTATCTTTATCACATATTTCTTTATAATCTTTATCTTATCTATGCATGTCTACATACATGTAAGGGAATTATGAATAAAACCAGAGTGAACTTGGAAAAGGGAATATGCTGTTCAGTACATATTCACATGAGAAGTTAACCTGTAACTTTAATCTGTCAAAAATGTTGAAATAATGCCCCGATCTAGGGTCTGCAAACTGCAGCTGATGCCATCCTGCATGGCTCCTGCGAGCTTGCTCTCCTCTGATGCACCATCTCTATGCGTACATTGGCTTGGCTCTTGCCCTTGCAGGCTCATCCTCCATCATGCTCTCCTCAAATTCCACACACCCCCTCACTCTGGCAACTGCAGAGGCTTGCCCATGACAGGATGCAGGATCCCATTATGCTGGTACCTCTCTCCCGAGAGAAAGTTCCTGAGTGTCAGAGCTGAAAATGAATATATAGGTCACAACTCAAGCTCTGAGGGACCCTGACACTGAAGAACAATTATCTGCACACTGATTGTTGGCCATACAGCTGAGCACTTCTGAAAGTACATGTACAGCATATATATTATTGTTCTGTAGAAGAATTGGCTTCTACAATACTTAAATGTACAATATACTCATCTGTTATTTTTTTTGAAAACTGTCTTATTTTTCTGTCAAAAATGTCAAAATGAGGCACAGTAAAATTTTATTTAAAGTTTTAGAAGAACTTGGAAAGACTTGTGGAATTATAAAAGCACCTTTGCTTCATTAAAAACATCCTTTTTTTTTTTTTGGTTATTGTTTCTGGAAATGGGAACTCCTTCTATCACACACAGAACAACTGCAGCAACACCAGTACAACAGTCTATAACAAAAGACCTTATCCCATGTACATACACGTATGCTTAGCTTGCCTTTCCTTGGCCAGTCCTGTTGGTTTCACAGTGAATCTGGTTTTCAGGACTGGAGCTCAGGTAACGAGTGCATAGCAGAATCTTTTTATCACTGGACATGAATTTACAAGACTACTTTAATACCTAAGAACACAAAAGGAAAATTTTAAATTGCCTTCTTAATTATTTTTACAAGCTTTAAAAATAAATTCATTTTTAGTTTCATTAGCACTTAGAGAAACTGAAAAAGATAACTGCTACAAAGCAGCCTACAAGCAAGCAGAAAAATATTTACTTCTCTCGTCATCTTAAAGCCAACACATACAAAACTGATGAAGAATGGAGAATAGATGGAAACAGGGCTGTGAGGTGATTCACGACTTGTTGCAGAACAGAAAGGAAGAGTTGGGATGAGCAGATTTCCTCTCTGCCAATTCATTGCCCCATCCACTAGAACAAGAATCCCATCAAAAAGATAGCTAAAATCCTCAAAGGCTGTAATGATTTTTAAATACAAACCCACTGCCACCTTCTGTCCATGGACTTGCTCCAAGAACTGGAAATGAACACAGGCAATTATTGTGCAGAAAGTTATTTTCATAGTTAATAGACATGAAGGGCGAGAGATCCCAGCGGTTCTGAAAGCATGGCCGTGTTTACCTGGAAATTTCCCTGGAACCCGATTCTGTGGTTGTCATCATGGAGACCAAGGGGACAGTCATGACATGCAGTGAGCAGTCATCATCTGGGCAAACAAATATTATTTGAGTGGGCTGACACCTCAATACCATTACCAGAGTAACGCACCACTTAAACATGTACATCCTCTTCTGAAGACCTCTTTGCCTTTTACGATACTAGTAATGAGAAAGAAACAGAACTCCAAAACTCCAGCAAATTCAGATACAAATTGAACTATGAGACGATTTTTATTTTATTTATAAAACTTTTTTGTTGATGTGACTATAGCATTTCTCAATAAATAGCTTATAGTATGGGAGCCATAGAGCTAATAAAATTATAAAAATGGCTGGGAGAAAAAAAAAAAGCAATTATGCAGGGGTGAAAATGCTGTTTTTGAGGCATATCCAGAAAATCCATAATCATCAATAAGTTTGGCCGATGTGCATTCAACAAACCCTTTGCATGAACTCACAATGATTTCATGCAAATAATGATTTCTTACATAAAAATCTTTCTTCTTCATCATCTTTCTTGTCTTGCTTTGACAGTATGTTTTTTAATCACATCCACTTTAGTGAGTTTAATTAATCAACCAGTGTCTCTGAAGAGTCAATTTTATAAAAGCTCTGCAGTACTGTAGAGGCACTGCTTATTTTCTCTCGGTGCTCATTCAAAAAAGAAGACCTCTAACCCTATCTAGGGCTATTCACACTTACTGCCTCCCCATTGGTAATTCAGCTCAGAGTTTGGCATCACTGCTCATGAGGTCTGCCAAGGAACCACATCTCCTGCTTCTGTGTTCAACACAATTTGCTCCTTGCTGGGTGTTTGGGATCTGAAAGTCCTGCTCTCGGTATGCCAAGTGTTTTGTTACTAGTCATGTTCAACGCAATCCTTTATGACAACAAAGTCAAGGAAAATCTTCCCTGCATTTAAAATACACTCTTTAAACCACCATAGCAGTTTCTCTCTATATCCTTAAAGACTTTGCTTTAGATCAACATCAAAATCAATCTGTCTACGCTCTGCTTCCTTGTTTATGAAGAAGGGATACAGAAGGCCATTCATGATCTGGCATCATTCAGTACTGAACCATTAGAAAAAATAGACTTGGATGAAGCCATTCTAGTGGTGACCTAAATAAAAGAAACCAGCTATGAATCAGGAAACTTCTTCCCTTGCTGGCTATGCTCTTACTATGTATTTGTTTAGAGGCATTAAATTCTTCTTGGTGCTTACATTTTTTACAATAACCCTTGCTCACATATAATTAAAATTTGTGAATGAAAAATCAAAATAGCTCTAAGTTTTAAATAAGCTTAGATATATAAAACCATCTCTGAGCTCTGTTTTTTGTTCGTGTTGACAGTTTTTCTCTCTCTGTACCAACATGAAAAATACCCTGATACTTTAATGCAAGCTGTCATGCAGAATCCTCAGCTGCCAGTATCCAGCGTATTTGAAAAGTATGAGAAAAAACTGTCAGTGCCAACAGATTCCCTAATAAAAAATAATAATGAAGTCTTGAGAACTGTCAGTCCTTCAATTATGCAGCTCTGACAGTGGCTGCACATTTACAAGAATCCAACCTTGCTACTGGAGGGCATAAAAAGGCCAATTGAGCTTTGTCAGAGCCAGACACAGTCAGGCACAATATTTTTGTTCTGTCCTAAAGTGGACAACCATATCTTCAGAAAGTTTAGCGTTCAATCTAGGATTAGCTTTGCTGACATAAAGAACTGAATAAGTTAAACATAAGTGAATTCTAATCCTGACACAAAGAAAAAAAGAAGAAGCATAGTGAAATACTCAGTATTAGTCTTGCCTTGGATGAGGGCTCTCAGTGACATTAAATTAAGCCTCTAGTTAAAAACCAGGTAGAGCCAAGAGAAAAATATGACCTATTCTTCTGCATTGTCTCTAAAACTATAGGTGAGGTACAACTTTTGTTGGGAAAATAACATTAGGAGGACATTTGTACTGAGCCTATCATTGCTTTGATAAGGCTGACACTGAAAGTAGTAATCAGTGAAATTGGAGGCATCATATTCCTTGTTTGAAAAAGCGCAAGATATTGACACAATGGAAGAATTCATCCCAATTTGTTCTGGTATTTCCTGATTGAGATCTATCAAAATGGTATCCCTTGCTTAGTCATAACTTTTCAGAGAAAGCCACTGTCAAAGTGAGGCATAGGGCATAATTATCCATGACTGGTAGAGCTCAATCTTTGTCTTTACACTTAACATAAAAAAAATAGATTCACTTTCTCATTGGTTAAACAAAGGACAACTATTAAAGCATGAAATCTCGAATACTCTAAGGTGATGTTATGTGTTCACTAATCCAGCATATTCCTCTGCAACTGGATTGGTCCAGTTAAAAAGAGATCAAATACAGTCTTGTCTTGCCTTTTGCTGGTAGAAAATCAAGACGTGAGTATCCTCTCCACACCCAAGACTTTCCCCAAACCTTCCCTATTGAATACATTTGTGGGTTTCCCAAATAAATTACCCTGAAGGGCTGAGGGAGCCAATAACAACGTGTTTCTCCCTGTACATGCATGGAGCAACTGGACGTGAACAGGTATCTCTGTACAACCTGCCATAAATGTAAACCTCTGCCAAGGGGTGAATTAACTGGTGGCATCTTTGGGCTACCTAGAGTCAAAGAAAGGCCACTGCATTTTCTGCTCCTTCACATCACAGTGCACAGGAAGGTGGCTTGGCTCTTTTTCTTGTAGCATCCTGAATCACATATAAGATCCTAAAAAGGAGTGAGAAATTGCTCCAGCCAGACATACCTGCCTTTAAAAAAACGCCACTACTATTCACAGTGATACAATGTGACAGAGTTTCTGATTGTTCCTTCTCCTTCTCCTCAATAAAATACACACTTGCGATACTTGGTACACAATAAGGATTTCTCTGGAGGGAAAATACAGCACTGACAGGAGTGCTTCAGTTTAATCCTCCTTTCTTTCTTTCTTTCCACTCTCCCTTCCCCAGCCTTCTCCCGCCTCTTCGCCCACCCTCGAGGCTCTTATGGGATTTTCCAGGTAACTAAAGGCTTGCAAAGCCAGTGCATCAGAGTGACAGACCAGACAACTGCAACATTTAGGAGTGAGTGACACATCATTTCTTTAACTCTCCCTCCTCCTGAGTCACTCACAATAAGGCTCCAAGCCATTCTTTATGTTATATATGGTTCTATTACTTTTTTGGTAGGGAATTGGTGATATTGTATATTGTAACAGGCACTTGTCAATGAATCTCTGTATCAGTGTATACTCTGGCTATAGAATGATGACTTACTCAAAAGCTTTACATAGAGGAAAGGTAATCATGGGTTTATTTTATTGGTTTTGATCAAGAAGAGTAAGCCTGTCACCCTTATGTACAGCAGAAATTTCACTGCACCATGTTTCCATTTTTAAAGTGTATATTCAATAAGATGTGACTTTTTTATAGCAAAAGTGTGGACCTTTTTTCCCTTTTTCTTTGGTGTAACAGTTATAGACAATGAAGTTTTCCTATCATACTGCAGAGATGACTGTAGTGGCTTTTAACATCTCAGACAAGCCCATGATCATAGAATATTGAGGGGTTGGAATGGACCTCAAAGACCATCTAGTCCCAAACCTCTGCGCCATGGGCAGGAACGATGATATCCAAAGCTAGGGGCTCCTTGGGAAGAACTAATTGCAGGACAGTGGAACCTCATCAGGCATTTCTGGATGGTCCTCACACAGGATGAATATTTCAGCCTCAGTGGTAAGCAAATGACTAAGAGCTCAGGTGGATTGGGGCTCTATTGGGACAAATTGTCTCTATTCCAGCTGATCTCTTGGGTGTTGAGGTAAAAGATGAGGCTCAAGCACCAACCCACCAAACCCACTCATCCCTTCCCAGTGTTGTGGGGCAGTTTGGCCCCATCAGCAAATGCATTTTCTGCAATTCATTTTGGGAATTCTGAATAATTTCACAGTCAAATCTGAGAGGTTTGACTGAGGGCAAGGACTGCCCAGCAAACTCTGCTGCCGTGGGGACATATAACCAGATGGGTGAGCTCAGGCAAGGGAAGAGCACCAGGCAGCCTGGTGAGGAGCTCTACGTAGCTTGGTTAGCTTATATTCCTGGCACAGAGCTACTCACTGGCTAATTCACACCGATGAGCAGGGTTGCACAGTGCTCTGGGAGACCTCAGGGAGCCTCCTTGCCCCCATGCTCCCCATCTGGCATTAACACAGCAAGTCGGTGTCCTCGGTGCACAGAGCTACCCCGTAGCCTCTGTGTTCTCCTCTGTGACAACACCAGTGGTCTTCCTTCCTGCTGACAGCAGACTTGAGAAATGTTTCAACATAATTTATAGAATAGCTGTGGGTGACAAAATGTCTGTATCACAGTGATGCAGAGGGAACTGAAAGTGCCTGTTATCACTCAGGAAGCACCAGGGAAGGGGACCATTTATTTAGCAGATTCCCTCTCTGGAAAGGATGTTCTCATCCACCCTAGGGGTGACTTTGCCGACTGATCTTTCCATCCTCAGGGGAGCACAGGAGGACTCAAGCACCTGCTCTCTGTCTTTTCTGTACTATCACAATGATCAAGAAGGAAATCATTAGACAGACCAGGCTTCCAGCTTCCATTATTTTTAACTGGCATTGCACATCTAATTTGAAGTGCACAATGCAAATATTTACCTTCAAATGTCAAAGGAGACTATAAAGATCTTTATGGATCTTCACACTTCAAGGACTTAATTCATTAAAAATAATTATACATATGTGGGGATTACTTCCACGGTGGAGCTGAGATGTGCTATCAGTTGGCAAGTTGGAAAGTACAGTGTGCATGCTGTACATCTGTGTGTCAGCTTTTATGTGAGAGAGGAGGGCTCTTGTACATCAGAACATATGTGTGTAAACAGGGCTGAGAGATCTCACTGGAATTCACTGCTGAATAAATTAGAGAAAGTCGCCGTGTGGCATTGGAGACTCCCAATGCTGCAGACAAGCTCTTTTGTGCTTGCCCATCTCCATCACCTCAACCCGAATACTCCACATGCCTCTTCATTTTAGAATGAGAGCAGTTTTACAAAGAAAAATATTAGAAATTGGCTTTGATTTTTCTTTGCCCCTTAGAGATTTCAAGGACTCCAGCAATTTGTTTCCAACAGTGCCAGTTTTACAAGATTGAGGCTTTTAGCCTCAAATTTTGCTTTATTTTGTGAGAACGGACAGACACTTTCCCATCCTTGAATCATGCCAGTTGTTTAAAGGGCAGATGCTGCTATTTTGAGCAGGTGACTGGAAAAAAATTTACTGCTGAAGTCAATGGCCGAGAGGAGGCAGTCAATTAAATTCTCAGACACTAATAATCTGTTCTTACTTGTAAGTCATGAGGACTCTGTTTAAAGTGCTTGGAAAACTTCAAGCATGAATCATGTAACAACAAGCATCTTATTCTTCAAAAATTATATTAATAATTTAGGCTGTCTGTTTTACTGCAAGGAGCACCTATTGATCTGACCTACTTGTATGCCACCACCAGCCCAAACTGTGAGAGTGTCTCGGCTCTCATCACACGCACAAGGAAGTAGTGGGAAAAGAATGTCTCTCCTGTCTCACTGCTTATGCTTAAGGCATGGTGGTTTTGGAGAACAGCTGTCATAAACAGGCATTTATTTCTCCTTGTGAAGAATCCCATGGCCATTTACCTCGTCTTGCCTCAGAGAACTTTCACGCCTCTGCTCAGTGCCTGCAAAAGTCCTGCTGACTGAGCTGGCCAGCCTTCTGGCACTGCCACTTCCCTGGGTGCCAGGGGCTCAGTCACCCTGGGGACCATGCTGCAGCAAGGAGGAAAGAGTCTCAGAGGATCAGGACAGAGACAGGGAGATCTTGCAGTACTGTACCATAAATTCTTAATGCTATATATTAATGTTTACCCGTGCTCAGGAGACAGCTCCAAGAGTAGAGTCTGAGAATGAAAGGGTCACAGCAACGTTTGCTGTTTAGTGGATTTTCAGCTCAATTTCCACCAGCTGGTGAAGCCCTGAGACTATAGCAATTTAGTCCACTTTTTAGTTAATGGATCTTACCTCTCTTCATAGAACAAGTTTGCACTTCATAAAATCTTACAGAATTTCACTGGCTGTAGGGATGCAACCCAACTGCTGTTGCTGGTAGTGAAAGTTTTGTGGCATATGAACTGCCTCAGGACATTATTTAGAATCCATTGCAACATCAGACATTTGCCTTTGACATCAGAAAAGTGGTAAAGCAATGATGAAATTTGCTCCGAGGGTACATCTCATTTAATAGTGCCTATTACAGTTGACACACACAAGCATGAACCATGTTATCTTGCATTTTTGCAAATAATATTTATTCCACAAAGAAGTTCATGCATGCAGAATAAATAGCACCTTGCTGGTGAAAGCATATAATTAGTTGAAATCCAGGAAGTGACAAATATTTGCTTTGCCTGAAAGTTACTGCATGAGATTCTCAAGTCTGAAGTATTTCAGAGACAGAAATGACAGGCTTCACTTTCATGATTACTTAGTGCTGCTAATTGGCACTGGTTGCAGGTAGCAAATTTCTAGCTAATGCAGAAATTATGTACCCTGTTCCACCTCTCATCTCAACTCTCTTCTCCCTTCCCTTTTGCCCTCTCGCGGCTCTGTGCACCTCCATTCTTATGGATAATTCAGGGAAGCTGCAGCACCTTCCAAATATCATGGACTAAAGCCCATCAGCTGTTCTTCAAGTTGAAAATGTTTCTGTTTTGAAAAAAAAAAAACAAACTCAAAAAAGGGTTTCCAGTTGAAAAATGCTGTTGCAACTGAACTAACTTGTATTTATATGTCTATATTAGTGTTTTTATTTATTCATGACAAAAAAGAAAAAGAAAGCTTTCTATTTTGACATTCATGATAGTTCAGGTTTTTAATTTTGAAATAACTTTCATTATCAAATGTTTAAATGTATCAAAGTGAAATGTATTGTGGCCCCAAATATTTATGAAAAATCCATCACCTAGTGATTTGATCTGATAAACCACAGGAGATTAATTAGTCTTGGTTATGTGACTTTTCAAGCACTAAACATGGCTGAAGGGGTTTTTATTTTTGTAGTTTAAGCCTGTATTTTCATGTAGTTACATAAAATATAGAACATATAGGGGCATTTGCTACATGGCAGCATTTACCATTGGTATGATGATTTTACCCCAAATATGAAAATCTCAATTTCACCAAGAGCTATAAGGCTATTTTCATAATGAGAGTAAGTCTATATAATTTTTCATCCATTAAATCAAACTGTTCCTTTCAACTGCTTTAAATGAATTTTTACAGTAATGAAAACACTAGTATGAAAATAGCCTTTATTTCCCTTTTAAAGTCAGTAGGTACCATATACACACTGAGTAATCACAACAAATTTTTTTCTAAGATACAGACTACAATGTCTTAAAATAAACCGTAAGACTTCTCTTCTCTTGAACAAAAAGAAAAAAAAAAAACCAACCTCAAAAAACCCCAGAGGATTTGCCCCAAAGATACTCTGAATTGATAGCTCTTGTGCCCTGCTGCGCCTTGAGAAGGTCTGACATCTGTCCATGGTGCTTTTAGCTCTAGACAAATGTCCAGACAACTGAAACATCTAATTCTAGTGTTAAAATTAGAAGAAATGAAACTTCCATAAAACCCACTAACTGTATCAAACTCAAATATCTTTCTTCACCCTGCTCCATTTATGCAAATACATTTATACTGTTTCATGAACGAGCAGTGTAGCAGCTTAAAAGTTTAAAAATAAAACTTCTGCAGAAACATTAGCTTTAATTCATTTCAGAGTGCTCTTTTTTTTTTCTTTTCTTTTCAATGGATTTAATGATTTAAGGTTACACTGTGTTGGGGTTGGGATTTTTCTACAGCTGTGAATGTCTGTCCTCATTTGGCTTGTAGACAGCCCTATGAACAGTGTGGTGCTGCTGCAGGTGAGGAGCATCTGTGCCTCTGCTAGGCAGGTGTTTGATAAGGATGTTAACAGGTCAGAGGTTGTCACCATTAATCCCAAAAAACTAGTTCTGACTAACCATCATGATAGAAACACACTGTAATAAGACTACTAGGTTCAGTATTGATTTCCCATCTAATACAATATCATGATTGTATATTACTTGTTTTTGCACTTTATTATTCCCTAGGATGTTACCTTTGAAGTTTTAAAAGCATTTAGTTCTACAGCTGCAATCCTTAACACCTCTGCAGACTTCTGTGCATCACTTTGTCACCTTCCTCTCCGTCAAGTGCTCAGCTGACCTGGTGCAGTGGAAAAATCCGTTTTGCTCACTTCATCAGGAGGTACTGACTCCTGAAACACCAAAACAAAGTTTCAAAAGATGCAGCACTATTAGAAAAGGCCTTCTTAAAAGAGAATAATGAACAAGCATCTGTATTATCTGGAACATCTTTACAGGGTAAGAGGAAGGTTCATCAGAGATTCCTGCACTCATGGGGACTTCAGGAGACCTGACTTCACTGTTGACGCTCAGAAGGGGCCAATTGCTTTCTGCTGGTCCCTCTCCCTATTGACTGTCTTGTGTCTCTCTTACTGCTGTGAAGTCTTGGAGGTCTTTGGGACATTCTTCTGCTGAATGCTCTTATCCATCCATCAGCTGGGTTCTGCTACAAGCTGCTGTAGATATCTATAGCAATCCAAGTAAATTAGAATACAAAATGTTTAATTGAATTCTATTTTGTTCCCTGGTGATATTCAGGAGGGCAGCACATGGTACCTGCAGATGGATGGCAGCTAAATAGCCTTTTAAAGCTGTAAGCAGAAGTGAAAGTTTGTTTTCATTCATTTTCTCTCTCTCACTCAGATACAGCAAAACATTTATTAATCCTCCTCCAAACCATATGCCATGTGTCTAATGAGTGGTAGGTTAAGTTAATCATATACAACCAACCAAGTGTAGTAGAAAAAACATTGCAGAGTAGGTGAAAAAGCTAATACTGTAGATCTGAGTTACTTAAATAAGCGAAGGAGATGAAGAAAATGCAGGGTCAGGCCCTCCAGGAAGTTCAAATAAATGTTGAGTCAGCCAAAATTCTTCTGGGTTCTTAAGGTGCTCTCTTGCTAACTTTTGAACTTTTACCTGAGACATCTTCACAGCTTTTGTGAAGGCTCATGCTGCAAGTATTGCTGGCCCTGCATTTTAAGGTTTAGGGGTTATTCTGAAGGCTTAGCAGACATATATATATATATATATATATATATATGGG
>VZTJ01000255.1:942702-974533 GCA_013397795.1 Orthonyx spaldingii
CACACAATTGCTTTAGGCTCTAAGGAACCAGTAGCAAACCGAACCAAGAGATTTCCCAGGCTTACCTGTGGGTTATCTGAATTACTGAATGAACCCATACTTAAGTTTTCCAGACATATTTTATTGATGAAGTGCCATGACTGCTCATAAACTGTGATAACACAGAACATCTGCAAACTTAGCAAGGAAGAGCTGGAGGAATTTTTTTTTTCACTATTCCACCAGTTTTACCAGGTTGTGGTATCTGTTATGATCTTCTTGCTGGGAGAGCAAATGCTGACTGTGAAAAATCAGTGTTGACAAATTCTGTGCAAATTTCTGTGCGTTGTTCTGTGCCAAGTTATAACGTGTAACAGCTCTTCTATTCTCAAGAAATTAGCCTGCAATGCTTGCCAAACTCAAGCAGTTTTTGTAGGAAGACACCATCATACTCATTTCATTTGGGCCCTAATTTGAGCCAAAGATTTGATTTCCAGCTTCCATAAGTTCACTAACTACTAACCCACTCCTCCAGCTAGGCCCTTGAGTCCTTTACTTGCTGGAAATTATGCTCCTATTTAATTATAAATATTTATAAAACCTCTGTGATCTTTAAAAATGTGAGAACTATCTCGTGTTTATAATTGTTATAAAAAATATCCCAAACCCACTAACTGAATGAATCTTTCAAATGTGAGTAATTTTTTATTTGAATTTTACATCCTTATGTATTATGTAACAATTAGTAATGATGTGATGGATAATTTTTTTGGAACAGTTCCTGATTCCATTACTCCACTACTCGATCGACCAGTAATTATGAATCATATCTTTAATTAGCTGCTGCTCTTCAGAAACATATGAAAGCCAAGGGCATAAAGTAATTGGCATAAAAGTTTTCCTAATTAATTTATCTGTCTATGTGAGTAACCGGGACTGGAGTCAGGGGAACATTTATAACTCCAGGAAGGCCAGCCCTAAAACCCAATGTCAAATGAGATTTATATTTCTGAATTATAAAAAGAACAACAACAAGCCACAAAATTACATTATCTCCAACTCCAACAATAAAGCACATAATGCGTTGTTCAGAGATGAGCAAAAACTTCTTATTGATCCAATTCATTTTCATCGTATTCTCCAGTGGGTCTTTCAGATCTCTCTGGCTATTTCCCTCATTCCACATAGTAACAGTAATCAAGCACATTAAGCAATTCATTAAACAACAGCCCCACTGACCACAGGGAGTATTACAGCTAACATTCATTAGGCAACAAGCAACTTTATTTAAGCAGAAGAGAGCTGGGGAGTGCAAGACTCAATTCTTTGTCTTTTGGGAGCCTATGGCCCACCTAAGCAGTGCTGGATCTACTTTTCACAAACTATAAAACCTTTAAGCTTGCTGGCACAGACAGTGCCTTTTTCAAGGAACCGCCTGGGAGAGAAGACAAAACTGAGTGTGTGCTGGTTTAATTCTCAGCCTGCCAAAGATTAAGTTAAAATCTGAGCTCATTGTTAAGTGTGGGTTGTTAAGATTTATGCCTGATATAAAACTAAAACCTTACAGTATTGATATTTAGGTCCTATATTTTTCAGATCTGATTTCAAGAGGGCAAAAGCTGTAAAGCATCCAGGTTTGTTCATTTGAATATCCTGGCTTGCCTGGCACTTTGCAGTAAAAATGATATATATTGTCCTTCATAATAACAGAGGAAAGGCTAAAACAACAATGGAAAAAAAGCCTTCCTACAAACAACAATTAGAAAAGTATTAGCAAAGTTAAACTGACGTGCCTGTACAGTGTTTATGGCCTAATTAATGAACAACCTAAGGTTCATGTTTGTTACAAAGTCCCTGAAAAGGAGAAAATTCATATGACCAAATGAACTGCTGTTCTCTTGCTTGCTTATTTATTTATTTTTTTCCAGTTGGTCCATTATAGAAAAGAGGTAATTAGACAATATTACTTGGCCTTACTTTTCTGTATAAGGATTCCTACAGATATCCAAGCCATTTTTTAAAAAAGTTTACACTCCTAAAGCATTAACCCAAATTTTTAAATCACTATTTTTCACAGTCCACTATGTGATTCCACAGAATGAATATAAAATGCATGAATAAGAAAAACCCCACCTTCTTCTTCCATACTGTTATTATTTTCCCTTCACAGAATCACAGAATTGTTATGGTTGGAAGGGACCTCTGGAGATCCTCTAGTCCAACCCCTCTGGCACAACCAAGTTTGGCACACTTACTATTAAATAATACAATGTTTTAAATGACTTGGCTTCTTGTGTGGTGTAACAGAGTACAACTCCCTTGATTTCAGAGGAACCAGATAAACCAGAAAGTTCATTTATTTAGTCACGGCCTTATTCTGGCTTTAAAATCCTCCACTACAGCATTCATGTTATTCCCTATTGCTGATACAGAAATTATGAAGACTACTGAAAAAGAATTAATGGCACTACTGATTACTTACACTTTTAACTGGAGGGCAAAGACAACTCTGCTATAGTTTCAAAATACATTTCTGGGGTGTTTAATTATTTGAAACCTGATGATTAAACCTTCAAACCAACTTCTCCAGAGTAATTTGCCACCATGGCCAGAAACATGGTAAGAGGTAGGAGGGCTCTTGCCAGAATTTAGATGTTCTTCCTGTCTGGATGGACCCATATCTGGGGAGTGCAGTAATCTCTCACTGAGGGAAAGTCACGGGGCAAACATATTTCTGTACATTAGGAAGATGAAGCTTGACAATGGATGGAATTTCATCCCAGAAGCTAGATGGGAAGGTCACTTGAATCTTTGTTACCTGCTTGTAGGAAAAGTTGTATAGAGGCAGAGAGGTGGTGGGCCAAAATGCTGGTATGAAAATAGGCTCCAGCAAGTGGGGTGGCCTGTTGGAAGAGCAGAGAAGTCAAATACACCCCATAGGGGCCTGCTGCCTCCTTTGCTCCGCCACTCATCAGCACTATCATTCATAAGAAACCATCCGAAAATAAGACATTTATCTCACCCAGATATCTTGACAGCCTTTGTAATCAGATCGCATTTGGTTGTGTGACCAAATATTTTGGGATAACATGAACCCCAGGCCCATGTTTCTGGCCAGGAAATTCAGATCCCATACAATGGCAGCAGCTCTAACCTTGTTATGAGATTTAAAGGACAAAGAGGGTATCATGCTTTGTCATGACACAGAGCCTGCGATTTCAGCTCTGCCCAACTACCCCTGGAAGAGAGCTAGTGACTTGTTTGTTAGCAACAGAAAGTATTACAAAAAGTGTATCTAACATATACAATTGACTGCTTGTATTTCCTGTACTCGTTTCCAATAGCGGCATATAAATGCGTTTATACTAAGGCGGAGAGTTTATTACCTATGATGAATGGCACTGAAATATCAGTTTTATCCTTCCTGTAAAAACAAGGGCCATAACTCATGACAGGTGCAGCCTCCAGATGCCAACAGTGGTATTGGTTTCAGGGCCAGGACCAGCAGACATAGATAATTTTGCTAATTCCCTCCATTATATTATTATATTCTTACCTGCAGTGTGAGACAGCTTATCATGGAATCATCCGTTTGAAAAAGCATCTTTAATGTTTTATTACCAAAAATTAAATGTGTGCTGCAATTCAAGCACTTTTCAAACATTATGCATTATACAGTGAACTCTGTTCAGTGAATGTGAAGTTTTTGATCCTTTTTATTTATGTTTGGTAACTGGATGTTTGAAAACCATCTTTTTATGTTGGGAACTTTTAAAGGTCTCCATCATCATATCTGGGCATGGAAGAGCTTATTTTATATATATAAATATACACATACATATATATGCACTCGCATGACTAAGGACCACTGAACAGTGCCATGGGCCCTGTAACAAAGGTTCCTGATTTATTCTTTCTAGTTCCTGCTGAGTTTTCCCTCCTAGACAGGGACTAGTAGTAGAATTTAGTACATAGTAGAATTTACTACATAGTAACAACTCCTGTTGAAATGGAGGAATGTTGTCGCTTCATTTACTAAAACTACAGAATCTCTGGGGAACTTATTTTACCCTGTTCTAAAACCTTGATTACATCTCCCAGAATTAGGATAATACTGCAGTTCTTGCTTTATAGGTAAGATGAGGCACAAAAAGGAATTTACTTGTCCAAAATTCCCATAGGGAAATGCTAACAGTGTATTGATGCTAACCAGGGTCACCCAAGCTTCAGGTAAATGCTGTAACCCCTGGACAAGGAGGCATTTAACAGCATTATATTCATCCGTTTTCCTTTTTCTCTTGCACTGTTTTTCCACCAGTTAATTACCTCATTGATTTCAAAGAGCTCCCACTGCCTCTTGAAAAATTTTGAAAAGCATTCATTTTTAGAAACAATTCTGCTGATATGTAGTTTACCTTATATACCTTTCTGCCTTTATTATTATGCAAATGCCTTTGGAAGAATAAGCATACTTCTGAAGAATTGCCCTGCTAACACTGCTTATTTGTGTCTGCAGACATTCTCATTTTGCTCTTGTAAATGCAAGCAGCAAGTGTGGAACATGCAGGAGAACAGACTACGAATCAAGTTCACATATTCCTTAAATATTTTGTGGAGGCATTCTTGAGAATACTGAGTTTGCAGGTCTACCTTATCTGAGGCTTGGATTTTATTTTCACTGAGTTTTTACAAAAACGGCCTCTATAAGAAAAGATTTGGCTGCATTGGAATTGCACTCTCCTGCTGATCTCTGGTATGACAGATGGGATCAGCTGAGCTGCTTTAAATGACAGTCACTGCAGGAGGACAGAGAGGTAAGAAGACTTCCCATTACTTACAACCCATCAAAGCACAAATCTGACTTCAGTAAGATCTTCACAGTGTCCAGCATAACTTTCACCCAAACTCTTTAACAAAATACACCCTAAATCACTATGTGGGGAGAACCAACTGGTTGAGGACTTCTGTTTCAAGAAATCACCAGTCTCTTCCTGCCATTAGAAGATACAGGCAGGCCTTGCAACACATGGTGAGGAACCTGTGCAAGGCTTGAGTGAAGGCAGGTCTCTTCATAATCCCCACGATGGAGAACGACATAAAATTAGAAGGAGGATGAGTGTGGGAGGGGTAGCAAACCTTGGCGAAGACAGGGTTGAGGAAAGGTACTGGAAATTACCTGCTTGATTCTACACCCATCTTCTACTCCCCTTAATGCTTCTAGACCTTATTTTGAATTGCTTTTCATCCCTTTCCTCTCTGCTCTCCGCAAACACAAATGGTTAATGGAAATTAGCCATGCATATATGGGGAGAGATGTAGGTTGCCCGGGTTGCATCCTAGTGCAAGGGTTGAGATAGCAAATCTCTGTAAGACTGCGATGTTCCTACAGTGTTTTCAAGCCATCATTACATTCACTTCAATTACATCATCCATTCCTCCTCCCATGCCTTTATTCTATTTTGTCCGTAGTGCTTAAACTCTCAAGTTAGAAAGTGTCACTGTGTTTGTATAGGACCCAGCAGCAGGGTCTTGTTCTTGGCAGGTCTCCAGATACAAGTGTATAAACCCAATTAATAATAATGTACAGTTCAACTACAGTTGATATGCACATAGGCAGTATAATAACATTTTTCGTAGCATTTAAAAATGCATAAAACTGTACTGGCAATGAACAATTTAATTGTTATGCCCCTCACCACTAGGTCTCACTCACAAACTCTTAGAGCTTCAAAGGCACTTAGTTGCCCCCTTCCCCTTCCATTTTACTAAATATGTATGAGAACACGGAATTAAATTTCTAGAATCTACAGTATAAATCCAGGATCCATCCAGATTTCATCTGAGCCCTTCCCTTGACATGTCTGATTTTGTCCTTGCGTCAGACTATCTAAATGGATAGATATTATTATAGGAAGCAAAGGACTTAATTAAGTTATAATAATAGTTTATCAGCATTATTTAGTCCTTGTCAACCCTTTATTAGTAATAAGTATGCCTAATACAGTGTTCCATATTCCCCAGTAATAAGAAAACATGAAAACAAATTGCTAATATGTTGTCACTGAGATGCAAGTCCAGAATGACAGCTTATATCTTTATTTTCTTTACCCTACTAGAAAAGACTTAATGAGTGTAGATGTGGTTTTGCCAAATTTTCTTATAATTTTCCTTAAATTTACTGAAGTATATTATGTTAGTACTTTTAAATAATTGTTTGAAAAACAATGGAGGAAGAGAACTACTTACTGTAGTACTGTATTTTTGTATCATCCAATATTCACAATTATTTTCTGCACATTTCCTTCTGCTGGACTGACAAACACTCACACAAATCAACCCAGACAGTTCCGTATATACAACCTGATGCAAAACTCTTCCTAATTAGAAAGTGTTTCACTGTTTTCTATATAGATATGTAATGAGAATTTTCATTGCACGAAAGCTTGGAAAGTTTGAAGGGTTTTTTCAACCTTTACTAGTTGGATCTATGAATAATTTCATCCTGACTGTGGCAGCAATGTTGTGCAAAGAAAGACTAGATTCAGAAAAAACTGCTTGTCTGAGGTCATCCTGGACTTTTATCCAGGAGCTCCGTGGTGCAGTGGCAGATTTATGCCACTTTAAGAGTTTCCGCCAGCGCAGTGCGGGAGCCAGCGGGAGTAGGGAGATGGTACCTGAGCTGAAGCTGATGTTCCTTGGCTGTCCCCTGGGAAACCTGGAGTAGAGCAGAGGACAGATTTGGCAGCGCTCTCAGCCGAGCCATTTGAACCCAACCCTGGTGCTGAGACTCAATGCTAAACATCTATGCAAAAAAGAAAATAATCCGGGGTGAGACACATGCCCAGTGCTGCAATTCAATAAAGGCTTCCTCTCTGAAAGCTTTACTTTCCTTTGCAGCCGCTTCACACATCATTATTTGGCACATGCTTTAGATCTTTTAAGTGTGTACATGTCAGTTTTGTTCTTTTCAGCCAATTCTTATTCTTCTCTTGCCCTTAACACTTCCCCTCGTCCACTCTTTTCCCCCTCCCATCCACATCCACCAACTTCTCCTCCCTCCCACCTCTGGCATTACAGAACCACTGCCTCAAACTATATAAAACCCTTGGCCTCAAACCAGAGAAGACCTAAATGCAGGAAAGTAAGGATAAATTAAAGTGACAGGGTCTCAGCAGTGGAAATTAGTGCAACTCTTCTAATTGCATGTCTAGCCTGAATGATGGGATACTTAATTCTTACACATCCCAGACAATTGCTTTATACTAACATGAGCTCTGGGAAAAAGGCAGATTCCAGAGACATATGGAGCAGTAGATGGAGTGGAAAAATAAATCAGTTGTCCCAGCCACAGTGGAAAAAGTGCTTTATCTGCACTGTTAATGTAAGGTGTTGCCACCGTTAAACAAAACTGGTAATGTCTCCTTCATCCATTCTTACCATGAAAACAGAACATTAAATAATTAAGTGGCAAAGTGGGCTTTTGGTTCTATTTATTGTTACTTGAACAAGAAATGAGCTTTTGGTGAGGATGTTACATTCCTCTAGTTAGTGGACACAGTCCTAAATACAGGATTCTGAGAGAGATGTAGTCAGGGGAGCAGAATGCTCTACTTCACTTCTATAAGGACTGCTAATAAAAGGCTTCAAAACTAGCATGGGTTCTTATATCTATTTAACCTTTTGCCCCAAGAAGCAAAGAGCATCTGGTTAAGTGGAGAGTAAAAGCACAGCTACTTTTCATTATCAGGGCTTAGAGCCAGCCTATGTGGAAGCCTGAGCTGCCAAGCCTGGGTTAAATGCTTGTTGCCTTCACTGCCTGAGGCCATCTAGCGTGTTTAGAAATGATTAAGTACTGCAGCCTAGAAAGGACCTGTCCTGAGCGTTCATCTCTGACTTCCAGCAGAAAAGAGAGCCTGGCAATGACAGAGGCAGATGGATGAGTCTCATTAGTATGGTGAAGCAGCGAACCAGACTGCCTTCACAGAGCTGTCCAAAAAAAAAAGCGAGCAAATTAAAATAGGAGCTGAGAAAACCAATGAGCAAGTGTTTTAACTCTCTGATACCTGGATTCGTCTCCAGCAGGTTAGGGCAGCTGGCTGTCTTTCCCAAGAATCTCTGATCCATAGGCAGGTGATGAGCACTTGGTAGGCATGGAAATTTCCACATGTCCATATTTTATTTTTGCATCTGATTTTTGGCAAGCTTTTAAAAAATGTAGGATCCTTATACATACTATACCTCACACACACATACTTCGAATATTCTATAGCATGGCAAGTGCAAACTAAACATTCTGCATTTATAAGATTCCATTCATGCTTATATAATTATCAAAACTCACATGGTAATTAGGTTCTGACAGAGAGTTTTGGCATACAACACACTATGAGGATGTCAAATCTCTTACATAAAAATGTGTTACATTCACAAGATTGATCAAGATATGCTACTGCATTCTGCTAATACATGGCATTATTGCCATTCTGAACAAGAACATCTCATTGACCAGAGCTTTATCTGAAACACCCTTGTGCAATTAAGTAACAACTCTAGCCCTGAAGCGCAGGGAGCCCCAGTACAAAAGTGTGATGACTCACTGGCATCAGACCCATCACCCTGGAAGTCTTCATAGTGTGATGGACTGGCAAACCTGCAGCTATTTTGAATGAGATTTTCTGCAAGACTGATGGGAAATTATATCAATTTATTATCCACTTTGATTTGTTTGGGTTGATTCAAGCACCATCAAACTATGAAAAGAGAAAGAAAAAGCATTTGAATAATTCAGAGTGCAAATTGCAGCATGCAAGGCAGCCATTTTGCTTTGTCTTTTCATGCAAGATCTACTGTGTAGCACAGTAGATATGTACCTAATGCCCTTCATTTTTCTTTTGATTAGATAAGTAGGATCAGAATCCACAATTTGAAAGAACTGTGAAAGAAGTCAAAGATCTAGGGCCTTCTTGCTGTAAAAGAGGCAGTAGAAGTGCCCAAACAAAAATAATACCACAACAGATCCTTAAAAAATTGGGATTTTTTAATAAATAAAACTGTAGGTTACAGTGTTAGTATCTGAATAGTTACTCAGGAATATACTGGAGGAGGTGTTGAAGGAAAAGTTTCATTCTCCAGTACAGGTCTCTGCCGTCCTTGAAGGAATGGATGAAGTAATATAAGAAAATGAATCTCATGGAGGTTTTGTTTTTCATGAAGACATAGAAAAGTAATTTCATAATTGCTGTAGAAAGTAGGATATTCGGGCACTCTTTAATATTTCTGTAGTCTACAAGGACATGATTTTCAGACATGTTAACATCTTTGTGCAGTCCCACTTCTTGTTTCCTACTCAGCACTTTTGTCTTGTGATAGTACTTCGTGTTTGCTCAGAGACTTCATTCCACCCTTGTCATCATGCCCAGGAGAGTCTGGAAATAGAGACACTATTTTATTTTTTTTTTTTAATTTGACTTTTTCTATTCAGAATGAGAGATCAGTGCTCAAGGGGCATTAGGAGCCTACATTTTTTAGGTCTTTTCTGAGGAGGAGGAATGAAATTGCTTTTCTACTCTGGTGAAAATGAGCCATTTCAAGAAGGATTGGAAAACTGTGGGAGCTGCAGTCTCCTCCCCAGCTCCTATGTTATTTTGCATTCAAAACAGGACAGATGACCTGGCAGATCATCTTTGCTATCCCTTTATTTTCACTTAGTACAAGGTGCTCTCTTCTACTTGCCAGTGCCAGCCAGATGACCTGTATCGCTGCTCATTTGCTTGTTCTGGGCCAGGATAGTGCTGTTAAGGCTACAGTTATACAGGAGAATATTCTTCTTTCTTAGTCCCCTCATGAAGATCGTGGGACCTAAAAGCCTATGGAAATATTTTTTTGTTCATTTTTTCTTTTGTTTTTTTTTTTTTTTTTAGCTAATAGACATCAATGTTATTTTCCCCCTCCAATTTAAGGTTATGTTAAGCTAGTAATTAACTTTCAGGTTTCAGGGCAGACTATAGTGGGCAGCTAATCTGAGCTGTGATATAACAAGAGTACAGACAATACTGATTTCTTATATTTAATACTTGTTTGAACTAGAGAATTTCCTTTTCTGAAAATCTAATCTTGAATCAAAAGCTACTTGAGATGGTGAATTAAAAGCAGTTCTTAATAAGTTCTTCCAGTGGTCAAATGGTTTGATATTAGATAATTATAATTCCTCACTAATCTGAATTTATCAAGTTTTAACATTGAGCCATTCATCTGAGCACCTAAGACATTTTGAAAGAATAGTGGCTATAGTAAATGATTTAGGCTTCAAACTGAGATTTTTCAGATGGGTGCCTGGAAGATGTAGGGCTTGGTAATAAAAGAAAGACTTTTAAATAAATTGCCTTAAAACCTAACTGCTAGCCACAGAAAAGGACTTGGGTATTTAAAGTACACTTAAACTTACATCTCTGAAAATCTCATTTGAGATATTACCTAACACTGGAAATACTAGAAACCACAGTCTCTGTCATTTTTCACAATTACATTTCTCACAAGTGCCTCAATATTGCCAAGACAGAACGATCAGATGCCTTGTTCATACCTAAAGCCTATCATTATCCACAAGTCAGGTGTTCTTCCTCTTAGCTTCATGCAAGGTCTGAGATAAACACACCCAATTGCACTCCTCCAAAGAACATGCCACTTTCTTTAAGAGTCCAGACTTGAGATAAGTTTCCAGGTCAGTTTCTGATTAGAGGACTTGTCCCAGATGCAGGAAGTTGTCATGAATTTTTTTTTTTTAGCCTCATAAGATTCCATCTTACCCTATCGGTAGCTAACTCTATGATTTTCCAGAGTGTAGGATATCCTCCTTCTAGCCTTTGAAACAGTGCCATTATGCAGATGGACTAATCACTATTTGCCTTAACTTTATCACTTACAGTTCATCATAGGCTACTTCATTTTTTTCCCCTGAAGCATCCTCATTTTCTGCTCTTGTGATCCTGTCATAACAAATTTCTGCTGATTGCAAACAATATTCAGGACTTTTTTTTGATCCTTGCCAGTACAGAAGTTTTTATTTTTCTTTGATAAAAGCCAGTGAGGGAGTGGGTAAAACCACAGTTTTGGGAGTAGGAGCTCCTGCAGGCAGCATCAGCACTGCAGGGACTGTGGTGGCAGGAGGCAGAAGGAAGACTGGACATCTGCAGTACATACCTGGTTCCTCCATCCCTGCAGCTGGGTCAGAAAGGAGAAGCTTTGCTGCAGAAAAGATGAAAGAAGGAGAAAGATGTTTGGGAAACTTCTGTGATGCTAAGGAGCATTGGGGAGGTCTGGTGCATCACCTGTCCAGGCATCACTGCTGAGATCCTGCTATGAAGACAAGAAAATGAAACAAGATTATTGCCCTCTCTCAGGAATTTTGGGAACATGGCACTCCTAAATTTGTCTTATTGATAGGCATATCTGGCAGTGAGAAGGTGAAGAGGGGAGGAGGAAACTGGGAAATGGGAAGAGGGTTGGTGGAGCTGGACTACCCCTACAGCTATCACCACAGCCTGAGGATTTCCGGCCATGTGGCACCCTGTGGACCCAGTGCAGGTACTGACACTGCAGTCACGCCAAGAAATGCCTGACTGCACCTTGTGGAAGCACTGACAGCATGTCACTAAGCTGGGCCCCCATAGTCAGGCATGCTCAGGACCAGTCCCCTGTAGACAGGCAAGTGGTGAAAGAACAGCAAAGCCAGCACCAAACTCCCCGGGAGGGGCAGCTGTGATGGGAGTCTGGGCTCCTGTCACGGCTGACTTTTAGGGATGGGAATCTATGTGACTGACTTACCAGATCTCACACAGAAGCAAGCTGCTGACTGAAGGCTAGGGAAAAGAGGTATCTCCTCCAAAATAATATTTGGTGCCAGTTATAAGAAAATGCTCATGGACAGGGGTCAGGAATTATACTGCCGTGCTGACCTCTGAAGAAGAGAGAAATAGCAGTAGGTTTACAATCAGATTTAATTACATAATCCAAATTGACCATGAAATTTTATCATTAGGTAACTAACCTCTTTTAAGTAGGAAAGGTGAATGATTGAGGCTGCCTCATTGACTATTATTGCTTTACCTGGATTCCTGTGTCTCCCTAATGCATCTACTAATCCTTTCGTTTAACTTAATATGAGGAAGAAGTCAGCTTTGTTCATTCTATTTGCTAAATGAGAAGATGCCAACTTTTCCCCTTATAGACTGGTATTTATTTTAACTAACAACATGAAAAAGAGCACTAGAGTTAATCACTTTCAATCAATGTCAACTACATTATTAGTTAATGGGAGTTTATACTGCATAATATTTGTTTGTGAGCCATTTTCTGATGTGCTACATCTAGTTAAATGCCTTATCCTTGTGTATTTTAAATAGAGAAAAAAACGAAGGCTAGAATCAGTGAATTTGCAAACATTGACATACAGAATTAATTTTACTTAATCATAATGAGGACACTAGTTAGGAATGTGAGACATATCTCTGGAAAACGTGTAGTACGCTCTATGCAGAGCTAAATTTTGCTTTTTAAGTATTTTGCCAGCTGGTTCTGAGCAGATCATTATTTCTACAATCTGATTTTTTAAATTATTGTTTCTATATATAAATATAATTTATATCTAAATTTAACAATTTCTATGTTTTGTGGACTTGTGCAAGCTTCTTAACCCCTTTGACCTCATATTTTGTCTTCACTCTCATACATCTCCTTTTCCTTAGCACCATTCCAATCATGAACTAAATGGCTCTGAGCAGTAGTAGAGTAACAAGTAGATGGAGCTTGAGTGAGAAAGGAATGAACTATACATGACATAAGTTCTTTTTTTAAAAAGGACTTCCTATTCCATTATTACTTTATACTATGACAAAGGCCTGACCTGAAAGTTAATAAAGAGAGCATGTTTGCTAATTAGGCTTTATTCTCATTGGTCCATGTTAATTGCAAAGTATCAATCTATCTCACTTATGAATATGCAAATATTATGTCAGAGTGGCCTAAGTTGCCAGCACACAGTACTCTGCTAGCTTTAATTAGATCAAAAGTGGGTCCAGCTCAATTCAACAAGATGGGCCCTACTCTTTAATCAGGAAAATAAGTTTGTCTCCTAACAGTATCTTCTTTTGACAGTCAGCAAACACTAATTAACAGACATAGCTATATTAATTGCATTACTCCACTGTATTCTTATCAGCTGGCTGATGCTGCCTGTTTGCTAATGCAAATAGTTGCTGCTTTGGTAAAGTCAACTTGCAAAAGTCTTTCTAATGCTAACTAGCAATCAATGCATATAAGATTTCTAAGATTTCTGTAGGGAATTCTGCATAATAGATGTATTCTGTCTTTTGAGGTATCCACGGCCATTTAGTATAATTATTCCTTAGAGCTGCACCTATCATATTATCAGCTTTTTCAGAGGATAAAGAACACAACTTATTTGTTTAAGAACAAAGGACTATAATAATTTCCTTTAGGAATCACTAAATCACTATGTTAAATGAAGATGTATGACCCAATGGAAAACTTGCATTTATAGTAATTATGTATTTTTTTTTTTCCTTAAGATTCCTTTAACATCTTTTAAAAGGCAACTTACTGCTTTTACAATGTAGTGACTTGACAGCTCTGGAGACTGTAATCCCATGGAATGGGTTTTATATAGACAGTGTTAGGCAAACTCTCCCAAGGTGCTGTCCATGGGTTTTGCTTTCAGCCCTATTCTTTGAGAGCCACTGGGAAGGCCAAGAGGGTAATCCAGTCTCTATGTTCTCTATGTTCTGGAAACAGCCTTGTGGAGAAGAACCTGGGAAGTGATTCTGTCCCTCTACTCTGCTCCTGTGAGAACCCACCTGGAATACTGCATCCAGCTCCGGGGCACCCAATGTAAGATGGACATGGATCTCTTGGAGCAATTCTTCAAGAGCCCAGTGAAATTATCAGAAGGATGATTTTCTCTCTCCTATGAGAACAGGCTGAGAGAGTTGAGGTTGTTTGGCCTAGAGAACAGAGGGTTCCAGGGAGACTTCATAGCACCTTCCAGTACTTAAATGGGGCTAACAAGGAAGATAGAGAGGGACTTTTTACAAGCGCATGTAGTGATAGGACAAGGGGGAATGGCTTTAAAATGAAAGAGGGTAGGTGTAGATTAGATATGAGGAAGAAATTGTCAAGGCCAGGTTTGACAGTGCTTGAGTAACCTGGTCTAGTGGAAGGTGTCCCTGACCACGGCAGAGGGGTTGGAACTAAATAATCTTTAAGGTCCCTTCCAACCAAAACCGTTATATGATTCAGCTCCTAAACTCTTGATTGCCAGCTTGGGTGTTGATTAATGTGAGGGAATTTTCATCAGCCAATTGGCTGGCGTGAGCAAGGCTGAGACCACCCATCCCTTTCACACAGACTGTCCCCAGGTTGTTAATGTTTTCTGCATAGCAGCTAGCACTGTTATCCTGAGAGATGTAGTCATGTATGAGAGGTGACATCTCTCTCTGCAGACAGACCAAGCTCTCTCACCTTGGCCTGACACAAAGCAGACCATGATAAAGGGATCCTAATAAACATATATGGTACATACATAATTAGCCTGGGCAAAACTAGGCACACAAGTTTTGGGCAACACCATAACTAAGATGGCCTGCACAAACATATATCTGTACTTTTTTAATAACAGTGCCTTCAACAGTGCCAACAACCTGGTTGTGGGATGATCTAAAGTGAGAGTTCATCCACCCAGTCCAAACATGCAGGGGTAGATCAGCTGGAGACCACCATAACATCAAATTGAGACGCTATTATTTCATGACCACAACCCTTAACTTTTTGATGTGGCAGGCAACAAAGTCCACAGGGCTCACAAACCACAGGATGTTAGCTTGGTGTGAGGATATTGAAGGAAAAGCCATGTGCCCACTTTGTATTGCAGCACCAACATTATTACTACCAGTGGAGTCACACCGGAGCAGAATAATGCTTATGATTTTCCCTGGTATAAGCAAGACTAAAATGGTTTGGGGCTAGTATTCCCGAGTGGAATCTGCAAATGGAATTATTATGTATTATTTATATATTTACGGGTATACCTTCACACGGCTGACATTTTAATGAATCCCTACAGGGAAGGAGTGGAAGTGATAATGAAGCCTCCATGTCAAAGCCTCTCCAGTTTTCCAGTGAAGCTGCGATATCCTTTAATTCTCCCCCAATACTTTGTTTGCCTTTCCCTTTATTTCTTCTGGATAGGAAAACGAAGTTGCAAAAATATGCTCAAACACATTTAAAGAGTAAGATTAATAATCTTATGCACTATAATAGCATTTTTCAGATCCTCTAAGTTTTTAAAATAATGTTTTAAATTTAGGTGTACAAACAAACATAAAGGAAAATCTCAGCACTGGTTCTGATTATCTCTTTGCCATTTTTTCCTTCTGTTATGATATTTAGGGTATGGAATCATAATTTCTGTACTGAGGACTGTCTCATGGCAGGATGAATTTTATATAGGAGTGTCAGATGAGCCAGCCTTTGCAAAATACATTGTAAGATTCAAAGATTTTTGCTTTACCACCAGCCTTTTATTCATGTAAAGCTGGCTGTTCTGTGTATCACACCTCAATATTATGGTAGTTGATTCATTTAAGGAACTTTGCTAAACTGTATGTGACTATAAAATTCCATGCTGGAGAGTCAAAATATTTTTTCTAGGTTTCAGTTAAAACTGGCGGATCATTTCTGAAGAGAGTGTTAGTGAAAAATATTTTTTATATATCAAATACGTCTAATGGTTTAAAAACAGTTCAATGAGGTAAGCTTCCAGGCAGGTACTTGATGCTTGTCTGAGACAATTTGTTGGGAGTAAAAGGTGTACCTACTGTTCTCCCTATTAAAAATTTGCTTGTATTTGGAAAAATCAGAACCTTTGAAGGAAACCTATATGTAGGTTTCATGTGTTCTCTAGGTGCTTTTTGGAGAGTCTTCACAGCTAAATGTATTTCACTTTAATCCTCACTAAGACATAGCAAGAAAGCCATCAAAAAATTCTAGTCCTATGGTTGTCTCAGCAAATTAGGCTAAAATAAGGCTAAAATACAAGCAAGAATTATGGTCTGGGTTCAGTGTAAAAGCCAGAACAACTTGAACAGTTAGGCACTAGCTCAGGATCCTACTTCAAACCCCCAGCAGGTGAAGAAGGAGAATCCAGGTATTTCTGTTCTCAAACAACTGGCATGATCTACCCTCCACTTACCTGCCAGTGCCGTCCAACTTTTGTATTCAATACTGAAATAGATACCGATGCTACCAAACTGATACCAGTTTATGATTCTCTGGCCTGGTGACAGGGATCATCACCCAAGAATCAGTTCCTGCTTCACTGAATGAAACCTCAGTTTGGAGTGAAAGTGTCAATATGATGACGTGGGGAAATCCCTACCTAAAACAACTGTTGTTCCCCGGAGAGGCTGAAGCTTGGTTCCTGGTACAGAGTAAAAAGTCTATACCCTGGGGTAAAGGACCATGGATGCCATCTCTGCAGCTGATTTGGGATTCAGCCTTTCACATTTTCTGTTTGTGCCATAGAAGAGTAAAGCAGAATACTATATTATCCTTAAAGAGAATGATCTAAGTGAAATATTTCAGGCTGGTTTGCTAAGGAAATGGAGCCTCTGTCCTTCTGGCTCTCCACTTTTCTGTCAGTCAGTCAGTCTCCTTTATAACTTTTTAGTCTGTTGGGCAATTTAACTAAAATTTGAAAGAGGAGCAGAAGTCTTAGAGACAATTAACTGCATTTTTTAAAAATCTGCAGCTGGGAAGTGGAGAGAGACTCAGCATGAAAACCCTATTGAAAAGAGAGCAGGAAGAACTCGGATGTGATATGTTATGTGGCTTGGTAGTAGCCAGCTGCCCAATCTGCATATGCATGGCTCCAGATTAGCCAGGGTATGTGTTATTTCTTGCCTGACAGATGTCAGAGGGTTTACAGAGGGAGACAGAACTATTGTGGTGGGAGTGAGGGAAGGAAACGGGATACAAATCTGTAGGAAATCAAACTCCATAAGCCGTGATACTCACAGGACAACTTGTTTTCTTTTGCATATTTGGTAAAAAAAAAAAACTACAAGCACTATACATTTGTACCTAACCAAATACTTTTCACTCCCTCTGCCAACTAATAAAAAAACTCATGTCTGTTGTGTGGCCTAACATTTTTTAAAAAGGCAAATTTTGGAAATACAGTAAAAATTACACTAATAGTGAGTGTCCTCAAAAGAGATGGAAGGTGCAGGATCAGGGAGGAAAGAAATTTGGGGTATATAGTCCCTTTTTCAGGGAACAAGAGTGGAGCGGCAGAGAAACAAGACACCTCTGGGTTAACATGGTTTGACAGTAGGAGCAAATAGGAAGGCAAGAAGATGGCAGCATTCTGTGGTCAGCTCTCAACACAGAAATGCACCTCCAAGAAATCGTAGTGATGCTTTCATGAAGTTTTATTTTTCATCTTAGAGCAATTAATCCAGACTTTCTATACCCGGGCTGTTCCACTACTCAAATCAGACACTGACTTTTGTTTAGACAGTTTTGGGATACATTATTTGGAGAAAAAGTAACTTCCTCCACCTCCTTCTCATCCTAATCCACAGTTCTAGCACAAAAGCCAGCAACAGGATGAATAGGAAACGAAAAGGAAATCCATCCTGCTCCCAGCCGCAGTCCTCCTTTCCCTGCCTGTATCTTCTGGCCCCACTTACATGAATGCCAGGATCTAAATATAACTATGAACTGGTTAGGCTGCTCTCACAGCACTCAGACTGTCCCTCCAAACCAGTGTTGCTGCACATCCCCCAGCATAACTGGCAGAGTCTGAACAGGCTGCTCTAAAATACTCACCAAGTTAAGTATAATTTTGTTCAGCTCATGGTCTTGTCTGCTAACCAGTCTTTGCTACTGCTTCCTTGTGTGCTCATTTAAAGCAGATTTCACTATATAATAAATACCAGAACCCTGTGACCCCACTGTCAGTGCCAGCTGTGCTCATTCAGGCTCAGAAGACATTACAGCCACACAGTCTCTGATAGAGCAGACTCCAGTGACAGTAATTCACTGTTTGCTCCAGCCTTTATATATATGATATTTTTTTTGCCTGAATCCAGTGCAATACAGAGTTCTTACAGATTCTTTGCTGAGCTTGTTCTCCTTTGGATTTAAATCAGGACTTTACCGGAACTGTTTAAATTATCATACAGAACAGTGCTTAGAACATGACTGACCATCCTAGCAGGTATCAGGTTATTGTCTAACTCTACTCCCTTGTCATTGTGTATCTATTATTAGCTCCTATTTCATTCTTGGAATATAGGTACACTTCAGACTTTCTCTAGTCAAAAAGAAAGCTTGCCGTGTAGCTCTGTGGAAAAACACATAGTCACAATGATAATTTTGAGCTAGCAGCTCGTTGGAAGAGAACACAGAAACTGCATTATTCCTCAGGTTGTAATATCCTTGGGGCAGGAACATTTTGGGATTGTTTTGACTATTATTACTTTCAATTAGGTGTTTGTCCAGGACCTATTCCCTTTGTCCTGGTTCATGGTTGCAGCTCTAAGACCTGACAGGGACCAGAGCCATTAAGGGAACTTACAGCCGTAAAAGCAGCAGAAACATGAAAGAGCAGAAGGAAACAAAAGACAATGTGAAACATTCTCTCGTGTTGCTTTTAAATTTCTCTTTTTTCTTGTGGGAAGTCATACACAGAAACTGTCATGATCTCCTTTGTTTCCTAGAGAGATGCTATCCAGGATGCTATACCACACATAGCATATGATGTGATGCTATACCACATCAAGGACTTTGGAAACAAGCACTTTTTGCCTCTAAAGGGCCTGTAATCAATGACCTCAGTGAAAGACACCTCCAAAAGGGTACTGTAAGTTCATTTCGTGGGCTTCCGTGCTGCAATCCAACTGGAGTACACAGCCAAATCAGTGGCAGTTGGTGAAGATAAAAACCTTGGTCTAGTGGGACACCCAGATCTATTTTTTGCTCTGGGAAAATTGCTCTTAGGGCCTGCACACAGAAATTTGGGGCCAGACAAAGCCATCTACTTGCCTGGCTGACAAACCTCAGTGACCCAGTCATCTCCTCAGTGTGCAGCAACCTTCTGTGTAATATGGATCTAGACACCTGGGGTGTCATCAGTGGTCCTGATATGTCAGAGGGGGGTGTCTTGAAAAGACTGGAGGCTGAGCAACAAAGTGCATTTAGAAAAAAACACTTATCAAGCCTACTCATGATGTTGCCAACTTTCAAAGACGCACTCACCTGCCTACACAGTACATCAGAAAGCAAATTCTGGTTCCATGCAAAAAACACCTTAAACCCCACTGCACACTTTGCGACCAAAGCTGAATGTGGAGTGTTTGCACTGTGGCTTGGTGACTTGACAAGCACAAACAGCAATGGCTGTGAAAAGCAGGGCTGGCTTCTCTGTGTACAAAAATACAGCCTTTATTTATAGCACACATATTTACAGGCAATTCGCATCAATCTCTTCACCACAAGAAAAATTGATACCTCTGGCCATCCTCGTTGCCAAAACTTTAATCCTTATCAAATGGAAGTCACCATCTGTCCATTAGATCAATGACTGGCACTTGGGTCTCATTGATTTAACTATTATGGAAAAGATATCATATGAGATACATGATAAATTAGACTCTGTCATGGATATTTGGTCAGATTTTGCTCAATCTTTGCAAATGAGATAATTAGTTATAGCTTTCTAATTTTAAACTAGTGTAAGTGTTACAGATTAAGTGACTGTAATCTCTCTTTCCTATCCACTTTTCACATACATGCATAATGAGGCTTTTGTCTATAATTTTGGTGTCACATTAAAAACATTAAAAGATGTGAGAGATTCCCCCTCCAGTTTGAGTTGTAAAACTTCGTTATTAGTCAAAATCAATCATTATAAATCAATTCAAAGTTATTCTGTATATTGTAAGTAAATAACGGAATGTCCCAAATAAGCTTCAGTCATTTGAATAAAAATTGCATAATATTTTTACATCTTAAAACACTCTTTCTTGAAACAATTGAAATGCCACACTAGATGTCTATCATGTCTGTCGTAATTTTAAAATGCATGTGCATTTCTTTTAAATTTCTGTCATACCCGAAAGACAAAATAATAACCGCAGAAACATGGCAACTGCCTATATTCAAACATGTAATCTGGGTCCTTATCCAACCTGGCATTTTTAAAGGTATTGCAGGTGCACAGTTGAAAGCAGCTGCCATTGTCACTGGCTCTTTGGAAGTCAGTCCTCCCTGTGGCAACTGCAGAACCTGGCTTTGCTACAGTTGATGCACATAGAGGGGCAGTGCTTCTTGGAATGGGCTCATGGATACGTAGAAGTAATCCATATGTTTGCTTATTAACTTTCTTCCATCCATATCCCATCCATCAGTCTCAGAAGGCACTTTTCTCCCTTTCCTTGGGTTGGTTCCATCGGTCCTCAGAAGTTTTGTGCACAATCATGGTGGCCTAAAGCTCACTCTTGCTGCCTCACCACTCTGTGCTCTGCTTTGCACCCCACGTCACCCCTGAGAGGCGTTTAGGAGTGCCAGCTCTTTATATCATGCAGAGAGAACAGCATTGACTTTACTGCCAAAAGCAGCAATCATCTCCTTTATCCTCCTGTTCCTAATCCCCAGCCCCTCTGGGGCAGTCCTGCAGGCAGCTGGCTCAGGGGATTGACCGTGGTGAGCAATGGTGGGGATTTCTATTTCCATTCCTTGTTTTTCCATGGGGTATGTTACAAAGGTCGACTGTCATAGGTGTTTTGACCTGCCGGTATGATGGTGCGAAACCATGCAATGAGGAGGATGGATGGAAAAGCCTCTTGGGGCCAGGGGCAGGCAGGACTGCTTCTTCTGATGGCAATGCTGGCTTTAGCAAATGTAAAGTGTCTGTGGAGCTACACATTTAAATGGCAATGAAAGCGTATATACCTGGCCTCACTGTCTCAGTGTAGGGTGCATTATCTCCTGGTCTGCTCCAGAATGAAGCACCAGTGCTGCTGCTGAAAGTGTAAGAGCTTCTTATCAATAAAAGCAGGGGGAAGAAATAGAGAGGAGAGCACTGGGCAGCCTGAAGGGCTTCAACCTTAAGCTCTAGCTGATACTAGAAAAAGCTTTATCTCTGTACCTAGCACAGCACCAACCCAGCAGTCAGCCCTACCTGTTTAGTTCAGGAGCAACACCTCCCCCAGCTCTCTGCTTCCTCCTTTCCTACCCCACAGGCTTTTACTAACTGTTTTAAAGTACTTTTCTCTGTGAGCAATTACCATGTCCTACTTGTTTAGATTAAGTTGCTGTCAGTTCATTTTCATCCAGATTCCTACTTCAGTCAGACAGTGAGGAACTGCTAATGAGACAGCATAATCTGAGTTCAAAGAAAATAGCGGAGCAGAAAACATTTTCCCTGGTTAAAACAGTCTCAAAATTTCCTTCTACACTGGGCTACATGTCTCTTGTAGAGTCATGGCCAATGAATTCGCCAAAAGCCCCAGAGCAGCTTCAAAAATATGATTGTATAAGGCTTTCTTGAAAATACTCAAAAAATAATTGGTTCTGATGAGATTTTTAAACCTTCCAAAATAATTTAAGATGAAGCAGATTTGTCTTCTTGGACCTGCAAATAGCATAAAGAAACATTTCTTAGGGAGGTGAAGACTGTCCCATTCATTTCCACATTTTACTCCTGAAGGCTAACAGAGATGATGCACATTTAAAATCATAATTACTGTGGCTATTAATCCTCCTAATAAAGCTACAGCTATATGGTGACTGGAATGGTTACTTTGCAAAATAAAACACCCACTCACTTGTCAGGAAACCCTCATATGCACTATATCTTCAAATCCTTCGTTGCAGTTACAAATAGACGCTGTTGAAAATCAACACTAAAATAAAGCTAGCAAATAACAAAGTCATGGATGGCCTTTGCAATTATTATTATACTTAAAATAACTGGAAGCATTCTTTTTGTTTGCTTGTTTCATCTCAGAATTTCCAGGGAGCAGTTACAGAGTGATATAGAAATGAATAAATCTGGCTATGGGGGCCAGGCACCCACAACCTTGCCACAGAATACTCAAGTACTTGATTTTGTAAGGACTGGAAAGATGCACAGCATCTGGGATTACAATAATGCAAAGGACTGAGCAGTTAGAACACACAGAGACTCCTGGCACCAGCAGTTTCCTACATCAGTCTTGACTTCAAAAATTGAAGCTTTGAGGCTCTAAGTAGAGGGAAACTCTGCCTATCTTTTGCCTGATTCTACTCCAGCAAGGCCAATGGCATTTTCTGAGATTTCACGGGACATACATTAGTGCAAGATTTGCTGCTGCTGTTTTCTCATAAGCTCCCATTTCCCTAAAGTTGTCTGTACTAGAACTTTTAAAGACAAGCAAACTGTATCTGTATTAGCTTCCCATTATTTTTTCATGATACCTTCTAGCCACTGTACCTCCCTTGGTGCTGTAGGATTGCCAGTTTATGTCCTGAAAGAAGGTACTTTCAGGAGCCTGAGGACAAGAATAACGTATTTCCAGTTTTGCTGTGTTACTAAAAAAAAAAAAACCCCACGAAAAGCCCCAGTAAGCCACAAACCCAGAACTACTAACTGAGGGTGTCTAATAATGAGGTGATTCATAAGATCCAGTTTCACAGCAATCTAAATAGCATAAGAAGCATACCAGCGTTATTGCCTGGCACAAAGTGATGCAAAATGAATTAACAGCCACAGAGCCTGTGCTACCGCTGAAACTCGCTGCTGTCAACTTCTAAGTGAGAACTAATTGCTCATATGATTCAATTTTAGGTTCTCTCCCACCTTTCCATGTAACTTCCCCTCTATGTGTAGCACTATTTTCAATAAATCTATTTTATTGCACAGCTACTATTTCCTAATGTGGCTTTGTTTGAGTAAGCCAAGAGTTGGGATGGGCATCTTTTGTTATTCAACAGAACTCTTGCTCCAGTGAAGTAACACATGTGTCCCTTTATTTTTTTTTTAACAAATGTCATATATGTTGTCAATAATTTCAGGGGCTTGAAGCTCATATAAGCCATGCAGATACACATCAAATAATACATAACATCAGAGCCTATCACATATATGCTATATATGCTATAAGTTCAGATAAAGGGCTCCTTGTTTTAATACTCCGTATCAAAGATATTTGTACTTAGGTTTTCACAAAAAATAAACCCACAATGTTGAAACCCGCACCTTGTTGTGCCATAGTAATGACATCAGGTTAAAGAACCCCAAAACTCAACTCCAAAATAACCCAGAACAACTCCCCCTACCCTATAGTTTAGGCCAAGCTACCAAATCCTATTACAAATTCAATCCTATTAAAATGTTCCCAGGTTTAAGCCTGCTTTGGAGTTTTTCATAAGAGTGCATGACCCCAACCCAAACCCCTCCATGTGTGGTCAAGGGACCTGCGGATAATTGTAAACTTCACGGGCTCCCATTAATCTCAGCACAGTCAGATATTAGCGCTTGTAAATCAGCACCTAAACAAGGACAATAGTTAAAGCCATCAATAGTCTTTTAATGAGGCAGATCAAAAACAAATGAAAGCAGCGGGGCATTGGGCTCTGCCAAGGAGGGGCAGGGGAGCCAGGGGGCTTTGTCTTCCCCCCTCGCACACCAGCCCATGGACGGCGTCCAGGACCCCTCCGCCGGCAGCCGGGCCCGTCGCCCGCCTCGCACGCACGGCCGCGGGTGGAACGCGCCCGCCCCGCCCGGCCGGGGCCGGGGAGCCTGGGAACAACCAACAACCGCCACCGGTGCGCGGGTGCTGCGCATCTCCGCCGCTCCCACCGGGCGCGGCGCGGACCCTCCCCTCTCTCCCTGCCGCCGGCCGGGCGCCACCGCGCCCCGGGGCCAGCGGGCGGGCCGGGGCTCCTTGTTGCCGGGCAACGCGCCGCGGCGGGAGCGGCTGGAGCCGAGCCAGGCCGCGCTGCGCTTCCGAAAGCGCCCGGGGCTTGGACGGGGACTGTCCTTCCACCTGCATCCCCCCTGTGAGCCGCGTGTTTTGAGTTCACAAAGGTGAAGAGTTCGGTGAGAACGTGGAGGTGAAAGCCCAGCCCCGTTAAGATCACCGGGGACGGACATTCTGCCCGGAGCTCTTCAGCCGCCGAGCAAACGGGGTTTTGCCCGTGTAGTGCGATGGGGGCGGGAGAGGGTGTGAGGAAAGGGCCCACACTTGTTTGTGTGGGTGAGGTTTGCGTGGAGAGAACACGCTGCGATAGTAGCTCGGTGAGGCACCGAGCCGCAGGTTTGCGCCTCGGCAGCCATGGACACCTCGGCAAGCGACGCACGCCGGGGAGGCAGCACAGGCTCCGGGCTCTTAGAAGCAAATGTTTGGTTTGTTGTTTTGTTTTGGGTTTTTTTTACCCCTGTGCAAGACCTGCAGACGTACTATGTGAATAAGAGCTAGTAATTTAATCTGGGAAGTAATTCTGTGGCTGATAGTATTTTCTTTCTCTTTCTAATGAGATCACCTCACACTCACTGGCACTGATACAAACATTCACAGCTAAGTGCTCAAAAGAGGTTGAAGTACAAACTGTATATAATTCACCGCTTGAGAAAACACTATTTCAGCACAACACAATGCGAGATACTCTCAAGTATTCCCGAGGCAGGAAGAGTGTACCACAGTCAGACTGAAGTGACTGTTTACATCAACTTGATTGCACTTAGTCTTTAGTAAAGCTAACAGCTCTTCGTATTATTAGCCCATCTTCTCAGTTCCGAGGACCTCACAGATAAGGGGCGAAATCTAAGTTTACTTGATGGCAACATGGTGTGTTGCTAGCATGAGCGGTACTAGGAAGTGCTTCAACGTTGGGTTGGCATGAAAGGGTGCTTTTGACAGATGCCCAACTCGCTCTAGAAGGAAGTCTGGCAAAAATCTTCTCGCAACTCCCTGGCCGTGGCCACAGCCAAAAGGTGGCAGTGTTCAATTCATCATCCATCTCCATGCCAACACCCGGGCCGGTGCCTGCCTTCAACAAGGTCTTTCATCTCAACACAGTGACCTGTGCCGATTTTCATTGCAATCTCCCTTCTCTCTCCCTGGACTCAAAACATAAAGGAATTGAAAAACTAACAGAGTTAGAGAATCTTATAGGTCGAAGAGCAGAAAGCAGGCAGGTCATTGAGTGGTTTCACAGATCCCCAGCTCCTGCTTTGGTGAGATGTATCCAAACAACTTGTTTAGTTCACAATTTGGTTTTCCTGCTTTCATACCAAAGGAGAAATATGGGATTTAATGAAATTTGAGGCTTCCTAACTAAACTTATGATTTCAGGAGTAAAAAGTGATGGCTATATGAAGAAGGACTAATGCAGAAGTAATGACTACCAAAGGTGTGCTGTCATCTATCTATTTTTCTATCTACATCAGTGACACTTATTGTATAGACACACTCATATAGGCATGCATATATGTGAATAAGCACATTTCAGTTATAAAAGCTGAATTTTTAAAAATCTCAGGGATTTGTAGAAAACAGCTTAATTTTTTCTGTGTGAAATTAAAAAAGCTAACCATTTTTTGAGAGTATACAAAAAAACCCACCCAAGGTCATTTGACTTCCAGTGAAAACCAAAAGAAAAGAAGTGACCCAGCTACGTATTTCCTTATATATTTAAGGGAGAAGTCTAGTCTTGATAACTGTCTCTAAACAGGGATCATTATCCTTTATAGGATATAGGATTCTATGGAATGGAGGTGCGTTCAAATTCACATACTTAGCCAAGGGCACAGGAAGGAGTAGACCGTAGTGTGTTTTTTGCCTGCTGTCTAATACACTGTAGTAGTCTGCCATGTAATTTAATCTAGTACAGGTTGCAGCATTAAATAACAGCAGAGACACAAAATATTGTTGGTTTGTTAGCCTTAGAAACAATTAAAACCTTCTTTTAAAAGTTGCCCTCTGTTCATTCGTTGTTGTTTTTATTTTTTTTTTTTTCCATCTAAGGGAAAAAATACACGGGAGAAATAAAATTATCTTCCCAATCCCAAGGTTTCTTGGGAAACACTTCTGTTTCTCCTGAACTACATACCTCTACATGTATAATTCAGTGGAAGGGAATGCCACAAACTGAAGATGAAGACCCTGATTACATATGCTTTGATTATTATTGTTAAATATACTCTGATTAAATACCTGTACACCGGGTGCAATAGTAGGTGACAAAACATTTGTTTTTGGCTTGGATGTAAGGAGTGTCCTGACCAGGAGAGGGGGAAAGGAATTTAGGGTAGTCACTCAGACACACAGACCAGACTCCCTTTATTCCAACATCAGGAATCCCTTTGCCATTAGGGACCTCCAGGCATTCAGAGCTGTGTGTGGGGTCAGTTAACTCACACTTATCTTCTTCCTCTGAGAGATGTCGGTAGGTAATTCTAGACACCTGCTTATCCTCACCGGGAGTGCCACATGCCACTTCCCTGCTCCATGTGTATGTAATTGCAAAGCCAGCAGGGGATATTGGATGATATTAGAAGCTATGGCACTATTAGTATGCGCTGCAGCTTCTCGTCATTAAATACGGAGTATACATTCTCTCTATTGTCATCAGGAGGCAGGAAATGACAGGAGAAGAAACTGATTTTCCAGGTAGGAACAACAGGAGCAAACTAATGTGGTTACAGCACAACTTTGGTTTGCTCATCCTGTACCAAAAAAATTTGTTTCCCTTGCTGTCCTGTTTCCTTGCTGTATGTATATGGTTTCTCAAGGATTACCTGTTGGGTCACTTTTGGTGTCACCTGTGGATGACATGCTTTCCTGACATGCAACTCACTGCAGTCAGCCAAAAGCCAGCTACTGCAAGTGCCTCTCATCAAAACACTCCCCCAGCACTGCGCATGAGCTTCTCTCAGCATCACTCTTGCTTTGTGCCTTTGTTAGAGGTGCAGACATTTCTAAACACAAACCAGTATATCCAGACTCCTACTAATGCATTGTATTTCTACGAACTTTGCTATGCAGTCTAGCCAGTGGAGGTGTCAGTAGCTGGTCAGAAGATAGATGCCCACTCTAACTTAGGTGTCTTGAGGCCAGCAGTAGTCACTGGTCAGAGATTGACCTTCAGAAGGCAATTGATCTAATTTTCAGAAACCATTTTAGAGTGAGAGGAATTGCCTGCTGAAATGTAGTTTCTCTGTTTACTCCAGAGGAAATCTATGTTAGCTTAAATCATACATCTGATTTTTCAGCCATTAACTTTGTGTATGATGAGTCGTAGTTTGGTAATTATTGTACATCCTTGAAATCTACATTTCATTTGTCCTTCCTTGCCTGTTACATTTGGTGACTGGTCAGTTCCTAGTGTTATCTTAAATAAATCCTGAAACACAGAATATTGTAAACTAAACTATTGAAATACCATATTCATTATCACCTGGTTTTACAGGACTTTCCTCTTAGCCCTGGTGGCTCTATTTATAAGGGAATTTTGTCAACCAAAAAGAAATAAAACAATGTTTTCATTGTTTTTCATAGATTTTCAGTGTCTCTCTGAAAAACCTCAAAGTGTGTTGTGAGTTAGAAAAATATGTGTGATGTTGTTGGCATAGAAAATCAGAATAAAACCTTTCTGAGAAGAGATGCTTCTTAAGATTTAAAATTAATCTTATGCTATAGGAATGATCAAAGGTACCATTAAAATATTTTAAACAAACTCATTCTCCTAAAATTTGCAGCACAATTTCATAATTTTAAGAGGTTTGGGAGTTGTGTTATATGATCCAAGCTCTCATCTTGTTCTGGAACCTGGCAAGTTTGGGATAGAGAAGGGGTTCAAGTGTAAGCACATGGCGTGCATCTCTGGGAAACAGTTTGTTGGGGGCAGGACCTTGTAAGTGCCTTAAAATGAAAAGCTTACTAGGATATTCTGGAAATTTGCATGATAAGTATCGTGAAGTCACAGGGTGCAGTCCGAGTTCTATTTAAATCAGTAGGGTTACTGATTTAATAGACCTTTCTTTTGACTTTAGTGCTGCCACTCTTGTTCTTATTAAATCTGTTTTGTGGCCAAAATATTGAAATTTTTCAGGGACATTAATTGTCCCAGGAGATAATTAAATAAGAATGCAAATTTTATATCTTATTTAAACCATGTTTTTACTACACGTAAATCAGGAAAACAAGAATCAAAATGAAGGCTATAGTATGAGATTTTGTGTGTGGGGAGAGCTTATTAGTTATATCTCCAACGGTTTGGTTAAATTCTGTTGCCTGAACTGTAAAATATTAAAGATCCAAGATAAAAAAGTGCTCCCATGCTTCAAATCTGACCAATTCTATTATGTGCACTATTGAAGGATGAAACTTTTCTCTTGGATCAAAATGCTGACAAGGAATACTTATATTTTATATAAAGCTATCTTTAAGGAAAAAAGTATGTAAAGTGATGCAAGCAGCCATAATTTTTTTTAATTTTATTTTGAAGTGGGTCAACTCTGGGTATATTTTTCTTGTTGCAATGGTCATGTTAAGCTTTTCAATTAGAAAAGGATGTGCCTAAGAAGTTCTTCCAGTTTTTATTGATCCCTATCATTTTTAGCGTGGTGAATATTTGTATCATATGCAACTGAGCTAAGGATGAATTTCTTTCCTGAAATCATCTGAAGGGAATGGCTTTGGCCATTTCAATGCCCATCAACGTTACCATCTTTACATTAAAGGAAGCTTCATGTATTTTTAATGTCTGTTACAATGCTGCCACGCTTTAAACTCCTCAGTAGACACAAACCTGCTGCAAAAATTCTGATCTGTGTATTTCCAAGCCCTCAAAACCTGATTCCAAGCCTAGATCTCTGGGAAATGGTCCCAAGTGCTAAATACACTTTGAAACAGTGGAACCCTCTATTCCATCCTCTCAAGGCAATGAGTGTATTGTTTCAGCATCCCCAGATCCAGACACATGCGTGACTTCACTGTTTGATCTGGGGAACCATAATGTACTTTGGAGAAAGAAAATAGGCAGGGCAGAATTACTAGTTCCCTACAAGAATTACTTATCCAAAACAAATTTCTCATAAACAGCCTACTCAGCTACTGAGTGCTGAAAAATCACAGTCTCCTTGGTCTAATTTCTTTATATCTGTGATCTTAAGGATCATAAGCTGAGGCAACTTATCTCTTTAATATATAAGCATGGGAGACTCAAACAGAGAGACTGTTCTTTAAGGAAGGAATAAGAATTTCTCCTTATTTTTGTCAGGCTGACAGAAGGAGCATTTGCAGCTTTCTAGCTATCCATGTCCTGTAGGAAGTTACTATGCTCTCTATTTTTGGCAGGTCATTATATGGATGAGCTACTGACTTCATTTGCTCAAATTTCCTATGCAGAGGTTTCCAGAAATAGGGGTAATTTCAATACTGATGACCACGGTATCTCTCCTACCTGGTTGTGTAGGTACTGAGTGCCTAACAGTAAGAAGATCCATTCGTTCCCAGATAGTATAAAAGCACAAAGTATAGGTGACAGTGAGGGTTGTGATCCAATCAGAGTTAGAAATGTAAAGGTTTGTGCAACTGAAATTGGATTTATCACAAGACAGGGATATATTCTTTTTCCTCAGCATATCACAGTACATAATATTCTTGAGTAATTCTAGACTGTGCTACAAAAGAATAACTCTATAGAAAATGTTAATATTTGTTCAAAGTAATTCCTTTTTATCATGCTTCAAAAAGTAATAAAATTGCAGTCTTGGATCTGTTATATGTGGTCCTTGAACATGCCTGCAAGTAAAATTAAAAAAAAGGCAAGAAATTAAAAATACTAAGAAATCATGTAATCCTCATACACCTTCTAAGACAGACTGAATGGGTGGACTAAATCTTTTACCCTGTGGCCACCTGGTGCTGATCTTTAAAGAAATGAGTCATTCTGCCTCATCTTGCAAGTATGAAGCCGCCTTTTTTTTTTTTTTTTTAAATTAGAGAATTTCTTTCCTTAGTTTCACATTGCTATGCTAGCAAAAGGAGATATCCAGAGGTGTCTCATTACTTCCCATTATCTCAGTCCCATTTAAGAGGAAAAATACGGCTACAAGGGCTTGTTGCTCCCATCCTTAGGAAAGATATTTGTATCCAGTACATTTTTCTTCCTTGTCTCCTTCCACCCATGAGCAGAAAACATATTTTTGCAAACATTCCAACAATAGGTCATGACCACCATGACCACTGAACAAAAATTAGAAAATTAATAAAACCCAGTCTTGCTCTTCCTCAGTTGCCCATATGAAAGACACAAATGCTTGGTTTCTCCATTCTTGATGCCACCCAGCACTCTGCTCAGAATGAATGCTCAGAGTATTCGTTTTCATCAATCTCTCTCTTCTCTCTCTCTCTCTCTCTTTTGGCTTAATGTCTCTCCCTAATATGTACTCTTCCTACTGGATATTCCCTGAGATGTCTCAGAAGAATGCCAGCCCATCTTGGCATCTCCCCAATTCTGGTGGATCCTGTGCTGGTCCCTCAAGCATGAATCAACTCAGCCTTTTTTTAAGGGATCCTTTCTCTGTTCTCAGTGTTTTGCTGGATGCAGCAGCTGCTGCTAACCCAGCTGAGAAGACTTGTGACCTCTTTGGCTTGGGTTATGGTGGTCTAACCCAGAGTGTCTTTATGCCATACTTTCAAGGAGTTTTTCCTACCAGTGCAGCACAGCGGACTGGACTGGACTGGCGTGCCAGGCTGCGTGTTGTCAACAGACCAGCAGAATAACTGGAATCTGCTGGAGGTGCAATTAAGCCTTTCTTCCAGTTTCCTTTCATGTGTGCCAGATTGGCCTAGCCTGCCATTTTATTGAGCCTGACAGCAGCTTTCATCCAAGCGACATTGATGAGAGTGCGTAGTTGCTCACACCATCAGCCTGCCAGCTCCAATGGACAATCTGAATAGCTGTGATCCTACATTAAAATGTCAGTATTAAGGGAGGAGAGTGCACCATTTTGTTGCACAGCTGTAAAACCACTTCAGCAAGGCTTTCAAGCTCATTATTGCACAAGCAAGGGGTTTCAAGCATGAGTGCTCATGCCCTGTTCTCCACTTCACTCCATACCCTCCCCCTCCCCTTGTCAGCCTTACTTCTATAAATATACTTTTTTATTTTATTTTTTTAAAATGGAATTCCCTGTCTCATCAAGGAGCAGCTCGCAGGCTGAGGCAGCAGCAATGTTGCAGACCTAGCAACAACAGAAACTTTACAACTGTGGAGCAGGACAGTCTAAGCAAACGAGGGCCTGTCTTTCAGAGACAAATCTCATTTTCAGTAAATTCCATGCAGGCTGTCTTGCTGGTATAGAAACAACACAGTACCCAGAAAGTTTTTGGTAAGTGGCTAAGGGTAATTCATTATTCAAACAAATAAATAACAACAAAAAAGGTGTAACATCGCACTGAAACACTTGCTTTCCCTCTGCTAGGAGAACATATCTGCTCACAAATTTGTCATAGAAAGTCCCTTTATGTTTCTTGAATGTGCTGTGCACTTTCCAATGTCTTTATGCAGAAGGGTATTTTGGAAGGGTAAGAGAAAATAATGAATGCACTAGAGTGTGGTGATGAAATAAGAAGTTATTCTTATTTTATAGAAATAAATATTTTTTTTGTGAAAGAAAAAGGTTTATGTGTTCCACTTCTCTCACTGAGTCACAGCTTTTCTTTGAAGCATTTCCCATAAACCCTGCTGGTTCCTCCTCTCCTCTCCTCTCCTCTCCTCTCCT